>CABHPR010114658.1:0-13706 GCA_902168415.1 Peromyscus melanophrys | reverse complement strand
CTCAGGTTGTCACACTTGATGCTGACTGCCCTGATCTTTGACTTACAGGCTGTCTTAGGGTTACTATTGCTGTGATGAAACACCATGACCAAAAGCAAGTTGAGGAGCAAAAGGGTTTATCTGGCTTACACTTCCATATTGCTGTCCATCATTGAAGGGAGTCAGGATAGGAACTCAAACAGACCAGGACCTGGAGATGGGAGCAGGTGCAGAAGCAACGGAGGAGTGCTGCTTACTGGTTTGCTCTACATGGCTTGGTCAGCACCACTAGCCCAGGGATGGCCCCACTCACAATGGGCTGGGCCCCTTCCCCCATTTATCACTAATTTTAAAAATGCCATACAGGCCTTCCTCTGATGACTTAAGTGTCTGTCCGGACGGTGGTGGCGCACGCCTTTAATCCCAGGCAGAGCCAGGCGGATCTCTGTGAGTTCGAGGCCAGCTTGGCTACCAAGTGAGTTCCAGGAAAGGCACAAAGCTACACAGAGAAACCCTGTCTCGAAAAACCAAAAATAAATAAATAAATAAAATTAAAAAAAAAAAAAACCCGGCCATACACTGGCCCTGGCTCTGGCCTTTTTCGTGCTTCTGGTTGTCCATGGCTTTGTGTTCTTGGACATGTTAGATGGTCTCTTATGAGCACCCATGGTTCTGTCAGTGGATTTTGGCTCCTTCAGAGTTCTGTATTAAAATGAACACCGTGCTGCCTTGAGTTAAAAGGACCTTTTCCCTAGCTCTCTTGCTCTGGTCCTTGTGCTTGGGTCAGATAGTGCCCTCTTGTGGCACCTCAGTGAGATCAGGAAGCTCAGCCACAGAAATTTGACCTAAATAGATGATTTCCAGTCTCTAGCACAGAATCAGGGTTTCATGTTTTTCTGATCTGATTTTGGCAGATTCTTTCAATTTTTTTTAATAATTTTAATTTTAACCCTACAGCACCTGGTATTCCCAGGCGGTCTCCCATCCAAGTACTAACCAGGTCCAACCCTGCTTAGCTTCCGAGATCAGACGAGATAGGGCGCGTTCAGGGTGGTATAGCCGTAGACTTTTTTTTTAATAGCTGTGCTTTTTTGTTTGATGGGAAGCTGTTACAGTTGTGCTTTTACGAGCTTGGGTCTTTATTTAAGACATTCGTCCTTTACTGAGAGGGGACTAGGATGGGAGTGTTGGAACCAGAGTGTGAGAGCCAGAGATCCTGCTACATCTCCTGTGCCTATGTCTTTAGTTTACAGAATTGAGGGGGGGAAATTGATGTTTAAGTTTATACCCTTGCTTTTTTGTGGGGGGAGGGAGGTTTCTTTATTAACTCTTTCATCTGACAGATGTTGAGCATGTAGTTTCTGTCAGCAACTCTAAGCTCTAGTGATGCAGCTGTGAGCAAAGAGACAAACGCTTGCTCTCAAAAAAGCAGGGGAGGGTATGAGGGTCCAGTTTTAGAACAGCCAGAAAAGGCCTCCATGGGGTGCTGCTGGAGCCTTGACATGGGGGCGGAGCCCACTGGGCCTGAGGCAGAGCCTGTGTAGACCTTACAGAAGGAAGAATAGACTGGGCCTCCTAAGGAGGGTCACAGCCACTGCTGTGTTGTGAGCAAAGTGGCAGGATCTGGCCTGTGGGTTCAGAGGTCACTGGCTGCTGCTTGGAGATTAGATGGAAGGGCAAGAATGCAGACCTGGGCCGCTCGTGACCGTGCACACCTTTAATCCCTACCCTTGCTTTCAAAACAAAGCTGAAAATAAATGATACAGAACAGTAGGAATTACAGTGTTACCTTTGTTGGCAATTGTTTTTTAAATAAAAATGCTGTGTAAAAAAACATTTTCCCCATCCCCTTCCTCTGCAGTTCTAGGTCTCGTTCCAGATCGTATTCTCCAGCTCATAACAGAGAAAGGAATCACCCCCGAGTGTATCAGAATCGAGATTTCCGAGGCCACAACAGAGGCTACCGGAGGCCCTATTATTTCCGTGGGCGAAACAGAGGCTTTTATCCATGGGGCCAGTATAACCGAGGTGGCTATGGAAACTATCGGTCCAATTGGCAGAACTACCGGCAAGCATACAGCCCTCGTCGGGGCCGTTCCCGATCCCGGTCCCCAAAGAGAAGGTCCCCTTCGCCACGGTCCAGGAGCCATTCTAGGAACTCTGACAAGTCATCCTCTGACAGGTCAAGGCGCTCCTCATCCTCCCGGTCATCCTCCAACCACAGCAGGGTTGAATCGTCTAAGCGCAAGTCTACAAAAGAGAAAAAGTCCTCTTCCAAGGATAGCAGGCCATCTCAGGCAGCTGGTGATAACCAGGGAGATGAGGCCAAGGAGCAGACATTTTCTGGAGGTGCCTCTCAAGATATAAAAGGGTCTGAGAGCTCAAAGCCATGGCCAGATGCCACCACCTATAGCACTGGTTCTGCATCACGGGCCTCAGTTTCTGATCTGAGCCCCCGGGAGAGAAGCCCAGCTCTCAAAAGCCCCCTCCAGTCTGTGGTGGTTAGGCGAAGGTCACCGCGCCCTAGCCCTGTGCCAAAACCTAGTCCTCCACTTTCTAATACATCCCAGATGGGCTCGTCTATGTCAGGTGGTGCTGGATATCAGTCTGGAACACACCAAGGTCAGTTTGACCATGGCTCTGGGTCTTTGAGTCCATCTAAAAAGAGCCCTGTGGGTAAGAGTCCTCCAGCCACTGGCTCTGCATATGGTTCATCTCAGAAAGAGGAGAGCGCTGCTTCAGGAGGAGCAGCGTACACAAAAAGGCAAGTATCTCATTTCCCCATCCCCAAGTAGTTGTCACTAGCCAGCAGCAGTTCAGCCGTAGTAACACCTGAGTTAGACCTCTGATTGATGGTAATAAAGTAATTCCTGTTTCCTCGGCTTTTCATTAGCTGACATTAAAGGAGTCACCCAGGGAAACCTTTAGCTTAACTCTGGCTTTCTTGAATTTTTATTGCAGCATAAGTTTCTTTAGTCTGTGGTAATGTTTGCACATTTAAAAACTTGTCTTAGATTCTACCAGCCAGAAAACAGTAGAGGTTTGTGGGTCAGCTGCCAAAAAGCATGTCTTTACCAACATGACTGGCCGTTAGAGATATAGACTCTAGGATCCACCATCTGCCGTGTTTGGTGTGCATGGGACTGCCATGGTGAAGAGCCACACTCTGAGGAGACTGGCAGAATAGGAAAGCCCAAGGCTTAGTCCAGGAGAACCTTTTTTTTTTCTTTTTTTAAAAAACACAGGGTGGGTGTATGCTACTTGTACAAGCTCCCAGGCTTCATCTTAGAAGAGGGTATGCTACTCTAGAAGGGAGCATGGTAAGTTGGGTAAGAATTGTTCCTGTGTGGACTGGATGGAGTGGGAGGCTACAGCAAAGGTGCCAGGACCATGTTTTAGAGAGAGACAGCAGGAGGTTCCTCCTTCCGTTCTGACTCTTATTAGCACATTCTCTGGTCCCTTGGTTCTTTGTCATGCTCATTCATGTAACTAGTTTGTTTAGCATTGCTCATAATTAGCATATATTCAAATTCTGTGCTTAGAGAGTTTGCTTGCAGTGTTGTTTGGTTCCTTACCAGGACAGAATGTAGATTTGAGTCTGGTCTCTTCTTTTCCATTAAGGAGAATAATGATTTTGGCACCTCCGTATTCTTTCCCCTATTAACAAGCATTTTGTTTTTATGTGTTCACAGTATATTTCATTATGTAGATCTTCTAGGTGACTTGAAGCAAATTTGAAGTCTCTTTTTGAGACTTGTATTTCCAAATGTG
This sequence comes from Peromyscus melanophrys, assembly GCA_902168415.1. NCBI lineage: Eukaryota > Metazoa > Chordata > Mammalia > Rodentia > Cricetidae > Peromyscus > Peromyscus melanophrys. Next base: position 9,956 of record CABHPR010114658.1, on the reverse strand, counting down.
AGTTGTATAAAATCAAAACAGTCCAAGGTTGAACATTCTGTTAACTTTGCTGAAAGCAGATTTTAAATGAATGAGTGAAAGTTGGGGTGAGACTGTAGTTGATTTCCCCTTAGACCACATAACAGGTAAGTAAAAAAGTTTTTCAGTATCCTAAATAACTGCTCTTGTAGTTTGTCTGTCTTTGTAAGGCACAGTTCCACTGACTCTTACATGCCAAGTTCAAAATCCATGAAGGATTCTTTTCAGTAATCATTAAACAAAAACCAGGTAGAAAGTTCTGATAAGACTGGAATCTATAGGTATGTTTGCTCAGAGAGTCAAAACCAGAGCGGGAAGAGAAGTGCTGTGGTAGAACAGGATGCTCAGGAGGCCTCTTGTGTGTCTCCCTTGTGTCTTTATAACTAGGTATCTGGAAGAGCAGAAAACAGAGAATGGGAAAGATAAGGAGCAGAAACAAACAAACACTGATAAAGAGAAGCTGAAAGAGAAGGGGAGCTTCTCTGATGCTGATGTAAAAATGAAATCTGATCCATTTGCTCCCAAGACGGACACTGAGAAGCCCTTCCGAGGCAGCCAGTCACCCAAAAGGTATAAGCTCCGTGATGACTTTGAGAAAAAGATGGCTGACTTCCACAAGGAGGAGATGGATGAGCAAGATAAGGACAAAAGTAAGGGAAGGAAGGAACCGGAGTTTGATGATGAGCCCAAATTTATGTCTAAAATCCTAGCCGGTGCAAGCAAAAACCAGGAGGAAGAGAAGTCAGGCAAGTGGGAGAGCCTGGTGCATACGGGGAAGGAAAAGCAGAGGAAAGCAGAGGATCTGGAGGATGAGCCTTTCACAGAGAGATCCAGAAAGGAGGAGCGTGGAGGGGCCAAGAGGAGCGAAAGTGGGCACAGGGGCTTTGTGCCAGAAAAGAATTTCCGAGTGACTGCATACAAGGCAGTCCAGGAGAAAAATTCATCACCTCCTCCTCCGAGGAAGACCTCTGAGAGCCGAGACAAGCTGGGAAACAAAGGAGACTTTTCCTCTGGGAAGTCTTCCTTTTCCATTACTCGGGAGGCCCAGGTCAATGTCCGGATGGACTCCTTTGATGAGGACCTTGCACGGTGAGGAGTGCTCCTTTTTGATCCTGGGGCTTCCTTACCCCTTCTTCCTGAGAATGGAAACGTTCCCTTGCTGCCACCTGTCAGTGTGGATAGCCTGTGTCTGTCCCTGAGTAGAGAGAGTGTGTCACCCAGTGATGACAGCTCAACAGATTGATTGTGGCCCGTAGGCATTGCCAGGGTAAAGAAGGTCTTCAGCCGCTGCTGGCTGACTTTGTTTCTGGGAACTTGGAACTGCTATTTGGTCTGTCTTCACCTCTAAGCCAACTCCCACCCCCATTGTTTCTTTTACCTGTGAAGACACTTGAGAATCATGTCCCCATTTTACTTGGGTCACCAGAATCTGATATTTTTCCCACCATTAAATAACAGAAAATTTCAAATTGAGGGCTCTAGCCTCTTCCCTTGCTCCCCTAACTTGAGGAAAGCCTGCTAGAGTCTAGACTGGCTGGTTTTGATTTAATCCAGTCTGCCCAGCCAGTTAGAACTCTGCTTCAGTGCCATTTGAGCCACACTCCACTCTTGGCACTTCTGCTTAAGAAGAGGAGAGTGGTACACGGGGCGGGGGGTGGGGGGGAGCACACATGCCGCAGCTTCCATGTGAAGGTCAGAGGACATGACATCTTTCTGGAGTTTTCTCCTTCTACCATGTCGGTCCTGGGGATCAAGTTCTGGCTTGGAGGCCATCACCTGTACCCACTGAGCCATCTCACCAGCCCCACTCTTTGCTTCCTTAGGTTGCCTCATTGAATGACCTCGCCTAGCCATCTCTGTTTTATGTGTTAAAACAAGCAGCAATAGAAAATATAGTCACCAAAGTTTAACACTTCCCCACTTAAAGATTCTCAGTGATGAAAGAGATTTTTGGACCCATCTTTCCTTAGTTGTGATGGTAACATTACTTGGACTTTGGTAGAGAAAAGGAGCATTGTGGATAGATTTAAAACTCTTTGGAACTGTCTCAGAAAAAGGAAGGGGGTGCTGGCATGATGGTTCATCGGGTAAAGGCAACATCACCAGGCCTGGTGATCTGGAAGGAAAGAACTGACGCCTACAAATTGTGTTCTGACTTTCACGTGTGCGTGCCACACATGTTCATCCTCTCCCTGGTCCAAAATAATAATAGGAAACCATGGTTCAGTGTTGGAAGACTCACATACTTTGTTTGCACAAGGCCCTGGCTTTGGTGCCCAGCATTCTACACCGTCACAGCCAGCCTTGAGTTATATAGAGAAAAAAACTATCTTGAAAATTAGTATATTTTTATGGTTAAAAAATTGTGACTTTCAGCCAGGTGGTGGTGGCACACACCTTCAGTCCCAGTCACTTGGGAGGCAGAGGCAAGCCGATCTCTGATTTTGAGGCCAGCCTGATCTACAGAGCGAGTTCCAGGACAGCCATGGCTACACAGAGAAACCCTGTCTCAAAAAACCCAAAAAGAAAAAAGAATTGTAACTTTGTGTATCTCTTGTTACACCGAATCTCCTTGTATTTGTCTTTCAGACCCAGTGGCTTATTGGCTCAGGAAAGAAAGCTTTGTCGTGACCTAGTCCATAGCAATAAAAAGGAACAGGAATTTCGTTCCATTTTCCAGCACATACAGTCAGCTCAGTCTCAGCGTAGCCCCTCAGAATTGTTTGCTCAGCACATAGTGACAATTGTTCATCATGTTAAAGGTGAGTAGAAACCATTTCTGTACATTAGTCTTCTTAAAACAGGATGACTAGGGAATGAGAAGCCTCTAGTACTTTTGAAGCTAAAGGCTATCTTAAAGGAACATCCTTTAAGGTGCTAGCAATCTGTAATCATGATAATAAACAAAACCCTCTACATGAAGTATGGGGAGTGTCTTTTTAAAGATTTATTTTATATTGTGTATGTATCTGGGGTAGGAGGTTCCTCTGGAGGCCAGAAGGTGTCAGATCCCTTGGAGCTAGAGTTACATTCGGTTGTGGGCCTTCTGACAAAGGTTCTGGAGAGTGAACTTGTGTCCTCTGGGCAAATAGCAACCTTTAAGAAATCTCTGAGCCATCTTTCCAGCCTCTGGGAAGTGACTTTTCCATTACCTCTTTTCCTTTGTAGCAGTCTCTTGTAGACTTTGTGATGTGAATTTCTTTCCCAAATTGTTCTGTCAACCCCTGGGCAAATGGAAGTGGGCAGGTTGAGAAATGGCCAAGAGCAGTGATTTAGAAAGCTGAATTGGGCTGGTTACAGGCTCCATCTAGAGTTAAAGTCAGTAATAATTGGTCCTGTGCCCCACAGGGAGGTAAGCACCAGGATCTTTGTCCTTCCATCATGTCCCTAAGATGAAGGAGCTAACTAGAAACCCAGCATTAGATTGTTTCTGAACCAGCCACTTTCCTCCCCTTCCTCAGTAGATTATATGGATTTGAATACTAAGTTGTATCTCTGTGGCTGCAGGTTCATTAGACATTGTATCTGCCCTTGATAGCTTATTCATGTATTTCTTTGAATCTTAACAGAACATCACTTTGGATCCTCTGGGATGACGTTGCATGAACGCTTTACTAAATACCTAAAGAGAGGAAGCGAACAAGAAGCAGCTAAGAATAAGAAAAGCCCAGAGATACACAGGTGAGGTCTTCAGCCTTACACTGGGGATTGTAATAAAAGACTTGTCATTTGGGGGCTGGAGAGATGGCTCGGTGTTTCAGAGCACTGACTGCTCTTCCAAAGGACTCAGGTTCAGTATCCAGCACCCACATAGCAGCTCACAGCTGTCTGTAACTCCAGTTCCAGGGGATCCAACGCCCTTGTGTAGACATACATGCAGGCAAAACTCAAGTGCATATGAAATAAAAATAAAGAAATCATTAAAAACTTGTCATTTGATATTAAACCAACCTTGTTACATTCTCCTGCTAATATACTTATGATCCAAAATTTAGGGTAACATTATCTAGGACTCTTGGATATCTGGGGACATTGTATTTGAGAATGGAAAGGATGTTTTGAAGGCTGTAGTCTCTCACATTGAGCCCACAGAACCTGAGGGTCCTGTAGTAAGAATAAATACTAACTTCTTTAAGCAACCCTATCTATTTCATGTATTTCATTTAGGAAAATTTGCTAGGAAAGAGGGTTGAGGGAGAAGCTTAAAATTTACTTATCTCAAGGGGTTTAAAAAAGGTCCAGCAGGAGTTGGGCGGTGGTGGTACACGCCTTAATCCCAGCACTTGGGAGGAAGAGCCAGGCAGATTTCTGTGAGTTAGGGGCCACCCTGGTCTACAGAGTGAGATCCAGGACAGGCACCAAAACTACACAGAGAAACCCTGTCTTGAAAAACCAAAAAAAAAAAAAAAAGCCCAGCAGGTTTAAAGAATAACCCTTGTAATTGAGGGAATGTGTTAGACACATGGAGATCTTGTCTGGAAACCTGTAATTCCTGAGTACTCAATCAACTTAGTACCAAGCTTGTAAAACAGTCATAGATTTAGCATCTGGTAGGGTCTGTGTCAGTCTAGGGCAGTTTCTCATCTACAACTAGTATTACAGAGAAATAATGGGCCCATGTGCTTGAATTCTCAAAATGGAAACTACTCTAAGTTTAGCAGAGCATATGTATGTATTCAGGGCAGTAGACATGATTATAAGCAAATCTAAGATTGAATCTGCCTTGCTAACTATTAGAGCTTATCAGGAAAGAAGAGCCTAGGCATGGTGGTACACATCTTTAATCCCAGCACTGGGAGGCAGAGGCAGGCAGAGGCAGGCAGAGGCAGGCAGATAGATCTCTCTGAGTTTGAAAACAGCCAGGTCTGAATAGCACGTTCCAGGACAGCTAGGACTACTACATAGTGAAAAAAAGAAAATAAAACAAACCAGGAAAGAGTAAAGTGCTGGGGGTTGTGGTTCAGTGGTAGAGTGCTTGCCTGGTATATGCAAAGCTCTGAGTTCAGTCCCTAGTACTGCCTATCCCCAAAATAAAATAAAGGGACTTGGGCTGGCAAGGTGGCTCACTGGGTAAAGTTGCATGTTGCCAAGCTTGGTGAGTTTGATCCCCAGGCCCCATATGGTAGGAGTGAGCTACCTCCATAAGTTGTCCTCTGACCTCCACACATGTGCTGTAGCTTGTGCATTAAAGACACACACATACATACACACATGAATAAATGAATATAATACTTATTTTTTTAATTCTCTTAGGAGGACACATGTTTCTGTTACAGGTCTAGCTCAATTATAGAATGCATGCTAGGCATATACACATAATTTAACACTGAAGGGGGAGGATATAACTAATAACAAATAAGCTATGGAAAGTAATTGTCTGTGACTCCATTACCCACCCTAGGATCTAGAATATTAACCAATATTGTTCTGTAGACTAGTCCACAATCTCTGTGTTTTAATTTTAGGAGGATAGACATTTCCCCCAGTACATTCAGAAAACATGGTTTGACTCACGAGGAAATGAAAAGTCCCCGGGAAGCTGGCTACAAGGTGAACTGTTGCTTTGATCGTAATTCCAACCTAATGAGTGCGTTGGGCATGAACTTGACAGAAATGTGTTTGTTTAAATTACTCTCTACTTAAGTTTGTGTTTTTCTTTTAAGGATGGGCATAATTCTAAAAATGAACTACAAAGGGTTAATTTTTATTAAAATGTATCAACAACCTTTGTGAAGTGGTTAGAATATGGTAAATGACCCCAGAGTCTATTGAGGTGAGCTTGAGAAAAAAAAGAGAGGCGTTTTGGAACAAGTGCCCATGATGAGAGAAGAAACTTTTTGTGATATTTTTCTGCTTGTAAGTATTATCAAATCAACTGTCTACATGCACTATTTCCAACCATGATTTCAGAAAGACATGCATGTCAGAGCAGAGTGAAATATTCATATCTTAACTCAGTAGACTGTGTTCAACAGCTGGTGCGCTTTTTTGTTTTTCCCTAACATTGTACCATATCATCTGTCGATTACTGTTACTTTAAAATGGCCTGGCTACATTTGCAATGATGTGCACATTAAACTGTTACTAAAAGATTAGACTCATGCAGTCTTTACTGTGAAATATATAGATGGAGTTTTTATGATCTTAATATTTATTGACCATCATTCATATATACAGTTGAAATTTGAAATAAGATGGCTGTTCTATGCTACTGAAACCTTTTTTAAAATACTGTTTTAAAATTTTCTAAACACATTTGTCTTTTTGGTTGAAAGTGTTGAGAGGCACTCTTGTGCCATCTCTCATCTTCCACCCTTTCTCCCTGTCTCCACATGCCCTCAGCCTGGCCCTAGTGAAGCAGCAGAAGTCTATGCTCCATGCCTCTAACAGTCAGCTCCTCAGTGATGCCGTCCAGTGGCCGAGGGAGTGTGGCTGCATTGTCCTTTGTTGTCTTTTATTTGTTTACTTGTTGGCTTTGGGAGTCTATAGAGGTCTTAGGCTCTCAGAACAAATTGATAAAATAATAAACCCCCTTCCTATCATTCTTGCTATTTAAATGCAATATTACATCAGAAAGTTTATGGTTCATGTATATGTTGATACAGTGTGGACAGCTTCCTGTTAGCAAGGACTTACTTCCATTAGACAAGTCCTAGTACATGATGTCCCTGAAGCCATCTTAGGCATTTGCTCTCTTGAAGTTTGCTGGAGTTATTGAAGGCCATTGCAGAGGTGATCTGGCCAGTGTTGCTTTTTTGTCTTAACTTATTCTTGTCCTTTAAGGTGATTCCACACAGTAGTGGGTGACTACTTTAGATAGGGAGAAGTGAACATTTCCTATAAGCCTAATAACACCTTCCAGAGTTGATTTTGGCCATTTCAGCGTATACACCTAGCTAGAGGCATTCCATTGGGACACAGGAAACAAAGTAAGATTCACATACAGCATTTTCAAAAGATAGCACCTTGATTATTCTTTGTTTAAAAAACACAAACTGGCTGGGGTGAGGCTCTTAGATTCCCAGTGCCTCCATTGATAGAAACCACATTTGAGAGTGAGTAAGTCAGCAGGTCTGGATCCCCAAAACCTTAATTTTGACATCTTTTTCGGCAGGCTGAAGGCAAATACAAAGATGATCCTGTTGATCTCCGCCTTGATATTGAGCGTCGTAAAAAACATAAGGAGAGAGATCTTAAGCGAGGTAAATCAAGAGAGTCGGTGGATTCCCGAGACTCTAGCCACTCAAGAGAAAGATCGACTGAGAAAACAGAGAAAACTCACAAAGGATCAAAGAAGCAGAAGTACGTGATGCCCCTGCCTCTCACCCTAGATTCCAGAGTAAAGTCTCAGTTACTCACACCAGACTGCTTTGTTGGTTTTGGTTTGTTTTCACCTTTTCTCAGAGTGTGAACATGAAACCCTTGCTGGCCTAGAACTTACTATGTGGACCAGGTTGCTCAAACCCTGCCCCTCCAGTGCTGGGATTACGTGAGAGCACACAATACTTGTCCTTTTGGGTACACCAGGTCTTCTCATCCAGAGAACTCCGGGGCTAGGAACTAAAGCAACATCTGCAGCATCTTCATCCCTAGCTTGAAAATAGAATTTTAAGCTGGGCAGTGGTGGCACATGCCTTTAATCCCAGCACTCGGAAGGCAGAGGCAGGCGGATCTCTGTGAGTTCGAGGCCAGCCTCCTCTACAGAGACAGCCAAGGCTACACAGAAACCCTGTCAAGAAAAAGAAAATAGAACTTATATATCTAAGTAAGGTTATCTTTGTCCAAAGAAGGCTTTGTGCAAGAATTGAATGCCTGCAAGGATTTGTGGAGAGTCAATTGGCAAGTTTGTTCAACAGGTCTTTTGGCCATGTTATTTCTCATTGAACATTTTCTCAGTGTGCTTAGAGTTTAGAAAGTCATTGTTAGAATAAAAATTAGAATAAAATACTATATTACATCTAATACATTAGAATAAAAATACTGGTTAAAGAATCAGTTGAAACTAGATAGGACAGGATTGTTGGTGTTTCACAGACAGTTCAAAAGCGGTGTTCCAAATATTTCTTAAACAAAGCAGGCATTGTTGAATTATGTAGGACAACATAACATGCCAATGCCATGACGTTTCTATTTGCGCCTTTTTTTTTTTTTGGGTGGTGGTGCTTGAGAGAACCCTGGGCCTTGCACATGATAGGCAAGTGCATTCCAGCTGAGCTACACCAGCCTTGGCGCACGCATTGTGGAAGGTTCTTTGGTTTCAGTTACCTTTCCTTACATGGAGCCGAGTTACAACTTTCACTGTCTGAAAAAGCAACCTTTCTGCTGTTCTGAACTTGAACTGGCAGGCTATGTCTCAGGCTGGCTTTACTCACTCTACAGCAGCTAAGGATGACCTTGAATTCCTGATCATCTTCCATCTCCCAAGTGTTGGGTTTATAAGAGTGTACTACATTGCCACTGGTGGAAAGGGGGTGAATCCCTACAAGCACCTCAGAATTGAGTAAATCTGATATTTCTGAATATGCACACCCCTGAGTTGCAGTGTAACTTCAACAAGTTGCTTAGAGCAGGTTTCTAGAGGTCAGTGCCAGCCCTACCAGAGGTAGTAGAGGAGGTTACTAAATGACTTGAGGTGTCAGGTGCACTCCCAGGAACAGAGACCTTAAAGTATTTCTCTGTTCTTCATTTGTAAAAAGCACTTCGGGGGCTGCGGTGGTGGTGCATGCCTTTAATCCCTGCACTCGTGAGGCAGGCTCCCGGGACTAGAGTTCCAGGTGGTTGTGAGCTGTCACGTGGGTGCTGAGAGTGAAACCAGTGCTCTTAAGAGCTGAAACAACTCTCCAGCCCCGGAGTGCCTTCAGTAAATGAAGAACCAGGAGTGCTTTGAGGAGCTCGGTCCTCCTGACACCTCAGGGTCATTTAGTAGCCTCCTCTGTTACCTCTAGTAGGACCGGCACCAACCTGTAGTGTGTAGACAATGAGTCATCACAGTAATCTGATTTGTCTGGTCTGTAATTTCCCCCAGATGAAGGGAAAGGAAGAGTTGCTGCAGATTCCAGACTTAACAGCACAACCTGTTTCAGCTCAGTAGGAGGTGGTGGTATAGAGTTAGTGGGCTAATTAGAACTGGCTTTGAGTCCAGACTCTGCTCAGCTCTTATCACCTATAAACTGAGTAATGTGGAATTCTTTGGTCACCGTTGAATACTTGTTTTATTAGTAAGGTGTTTGGACATTTTATTTCATCGTAGAGTGCCTCCCGCCCCTTGCACCTGCCTGCAAAACAGCATTTCTTTGAGTACCAGGAGTTGAGCACACTAACAGAAGGGGTGTGCAGCAGTGTCAGAACCGGCCAGTGTGACTCCCACAGACCTACTTGCCTTCTCTGTTGGGTCACATGTTAGACTGATGATACTGGAGGCCATGGGTGTTTCATGTTCTTTCTGTTTGCTACATACTCAATGGCAAGCTTGGAAACAGACATGTCACTGAAGATGACTCACAAAACCAGGAGGAAGCCCCAGGTCTGCTGGTTGGGTTGGGGTGAACAGGTTGGTTGGTGGTAACCTAGTTGCTTGGTAGTTTGTGGGGCTGCCAGGACCAGTCTTGATTTCCTCCTCCTTCTTCTCCATGTAGGAAGCACCGCAGAGCAAGAGACCGGTCTAGGTCCTCTTCTTCCTCTTCCCAGTCGTCTCACTCCTACAAAGCAGAGGAGTACCCCGAGGAAGCAGAGGAGAGAGAGGAGAGCACCACAGGTTTTGACAAATCCAGACTGGGGACCAAAGACTTCGTGGGTCCAAGTGAAAGAGGCGGCCGAGCTCGGGGAACCTTTGTAAGGGCCTCCCTCCCTCTTTCTCTAAGCCTCCGGCTCCTTCTAGTCCTGACTGAACATCAGTAGGATATCAGTTCTTTTGCCTCTGGTCTAAGCAAGCCAGTTGT
>CABHPR010114656.1:0-11324 GCA_902168415.1 Peromyscus melanophrys | reverse complement strand
TTTGCAGGCAAATGGATGGAACTAGAAAATATCATCCTGAGTGAAGTAACCCAGACTCAGAAGGACAAACATGGTAGGTACTCACTCATAAGCAGATATTAAATGTAAAGCAAAGAAAACCAAACTACAACCCACAGCTCCAGAGAAGCTAGCTAACAAGGAGGACCCAAAGAGGGATGCATGGATCACCCTGGGAAGGGGAAATAGATGAGATCTCCGGGAGTAAACTGGGGATGAGCAGGGGGGGCAATAGAGGGTAGGAGTTATGGCATGAGAACATAAGGGAACAGGGTGGTCGAGCTGGAACAGGAACAGAGTGGGAGAGCAATGAAAGAGATACCATAATAGAGGGAGACATCATGGGGATAGGGTGCTAGGAAAGTTCCCAGAAATCCACAAGGATGACCTCAGCTTAGACTACTAGCAATAGTGGAGAAGGTGCCTGAACTGGCTTACCCCAGTAATCAGATTGGTGAATACCCTAACTGTCATCATAGAGCCTTTCTCCAGTAAACTGATGGAAGCAGATGCAGAGATCCACAGCCAAGTACCAGGCCAAGCTCCAGGATTCCAGTCAAAGAGAGAGAAGATGGATTCTATAAGCAACGGGCATCAAGATGATGGAGAAACCTACAGAGACAACCAAACCAAGCTAGTGGGAACTCATAAACTTTAGACCAACAGCTGTGAAGCCCCCATGGGACTGGACTAGGACCTCTGCATAAGCGAGACAGTTGTGTAGCTTGATCTGCTTAAGGGGCCTCCTGGCAGTGGGATCAGGATCCATCCCTGGTGCATGAGCTGGCTTTCTGGAGCCCACAACCTATGGTGTGACACCTTGCACAGCCTTGAAGCAGGGGGAGGAGCTTGGACCTGCCCCAAATGAATGTACCAGGCTCTGCTGACTCCCCATGGGAGGCCTTACTAGTCAGAGGAAGGGATGGGGGTGGGTTTGGGGGGGGAGTAGGCTGAGGAGGGGGACAGATGAGGGAAGAGAGGAGAATCTGTGGTTGGTATATAAAATGAATAAAAAAGTCTTAATAAAAAATTCCAAAAAAATGTATCATAGTTCAAATGGACTTAACAGATATCTACAGAACATTTCCAAGCACTACAGAATACACTTTTTATTCAACAGCCCATGAAATGTTCTCTAAGACAAACAGGAAAGTTGAAATAATTCCATGTATTCTGTCTGATCACAGTGGAATAGGGCTACAAGGCAACAAGAGAAATTCTAGAACATACAAACTCGTGGAGATGAAAGAACATACTATCGAATGATGAACAGATCTTTAAAGAAATAACAGAAGTAAATCTAAAAATTCTTACATTCAAATGAAAATGAAAACACAACACTCCCTGGGAACCCATCTGCCACGCCAGCCAGGGAATCAGGTAGGCTATCTTCAGACCTTGGCTCTCCCTCTTCTCCTCCAAATCCGATCCCTCAGCATCATCCCCAGCTTTGTAGCAGACCTCCTGCTTTGGTATCCCCTTCCTCTATGCCCCCATCTACCAAGGACCATACAGAACTTCTCCTCCAGCCTTTCTCATCTCATCCCTTTGTTTCGGCTGCCAATTCCCAGGTACTCCTTGGGAACCCACCAGCCACCAGCCATGGAAGCAAATAAGTCAGGGAAGTGGTAGGTGATCCTCAGATCCTCACTCCCTCTCCTCTCTTCCAAATTCAATCCCCCAGTCTCAACTCCAGTTCTATAGCAGACTACCTGCTGTGGTCTCTCCCCTCTCTCTGCCCCTATTCCTAGGGGACTAAACAGATCCTGGTGGCACACCTGCTTTCCTCCCTCCTGTGGATGTCCTTGTCAATGAAAAGGAACTGTAAGCTGGACCAAGATAAGATGATTTCAGCAAATATTGCAATATACTTTGAAAAGGACATTAGTATTTGATGCATTTCACCAACTAGAACAATCAATACTCAGCCCCTGCATCTCTTATCATTGTAGAGACATAATAAAGAAAACAAAAAAGAGTTTAAGTTTTGTGATAGGCATTTAGAAACCAGTTCAGAATGTCTCCTTCTAGAGACCTTATTCTGAGGAGAGCAAGGTTTTGTCAAAGAGCCCAGGCTTGATATCTTAAGACAAGATAGCTCAAGGCAGATGGGTTGGTGTAATCAGTCAGACACCACCTACTAAGTGTTCCGTGCTGGCCATATTCTATCTGTTTGACCTGTGAGCCAGGGACGAACAGGTGACTGCTGATGAGAAGGAACAGGAAGGAACTAGCTATATAAACGAGTGAGATGTGAATGATACAGAACGGCAAATGGCTCTGAAAGGGCGAAGAGAAGGTCAATGTATTTAGGGCAGTGTAAGGAGAAAGAGCTGGAAACAGTACAGCACAGACAGGGAGGATTCACCCAGGGTTTGCCCCTAAAACACATAGGACGACTTTAAAAGGTCTGCACTTTGTAAATAAGAATATAAGTCTTTCATTTTTCAGGTAAAATTTTATTAGTCGTTCTTGTAATACTATTTTTGCTTATTAAGCCCAGATCCATGGGCTTTGACCCTGAGCTTCTCTTACACACTGTTCTAACATTCACTGAAGCTTTTCCTTCGGAATGAGAGTGCTAACTGTAGACGAATTTCTGAATGGTCTTATTAGATTAAAAAAAAAAAAAAAAACACGGAGCCAAATATAAGGGTGAACGCCTTAGATCAGGGAAATAGGAATAGCTACCAGCCAACCTTACCTCACCAGCTCTGCAGCTGCCAAAAGTGAGCTACTTCTTGTCTTACCCACACCTTTATTGCCTTGCTGTTCTGCCCTCTCATTGGCTCTTAGCCCAGCTACCTCACTTCCTTGTCACTGTCTGTACAGACCTCCAGGTCTCTATGGTTGGTACTGGTATTAAAGGCGTGTGTCATGTGTCACCACACTTGGCTCTGTTCCCTAGTATGGCCTTGAACACACAGAGACCCTGTCTGCTAAGTGATCGGATTAAGAGCGTGTGCTACCACTGCCTGACTTCTATGTTTACTTAAAATGGCTTGCTATGTCCTCTGATCTTCAGGCAAACTTTATTAAAGCACAAATATCACCACATTTCAGCACAAATAAAATATCACCACAACTAACAGATCCTCTCTTCTTTTATTTCATTCAATTTTATTATTTTTAGTTACATGTATGTATGTGTAAAGGTTTAGTGTGGGTGTATGCCCACTAGAGTAGAGGTGCCTGCAGAGGCCAGCAGTATGGAAATCCCTGGAACTATGGAAGCCACCTGATGTGGATCCTGGGAATCAAACTCAGGTCCTGGGAAAAAGTAGTGTATGCTCTCAATGCTGAGTCAGCTCTACAGCCCCCGTTCTTCTTTTCCCTTTTTTTAAGATTTTGTTTTATTTTGTTTGTTTTAGACAGGTCTTACTATGTAGCCCTAGAGGGCCTGGAATTCCATATGTAGACCAGACTAGACTTGAATTCACAAATATCTGCCTGCCTCTGCCTCCTGAGAGCTGGAATTAAACAAGTGAGCCTCCACACCTAGCCTGATTTTATCTTATCTTATTACATGTGTGTGTGTATGGCTATATTCACATGAGTGCAAGTCCTCATATAGGCCAGAAGAGGGCACTGTATGTCCCAAAGCTGAAGTTACAGGTGGTTATGAACTACCCAACATGGACACTGGGAACTGAACTACAGTCTCCTGCAAGAGCAGTATGCGCTCTTAACCACTGAGCTAACTCTCTGATTGTTCTTTTTCTTTTTTCTTTTTCTCTCTTCCTTTTGTTTTTGTTAACATCCCTTCAGGACAAAAAAAAAAAATCATATAGAAAAGACGACTCCATCCTACACCTAGGCAGAACAATCCCAGTTTGAATTTCCATGTTCTGTCCACTTAAACATATTTCAGAGAATATACATAGTAATAGCTCCAAAGAAATCCCAAAAGGACTCGCAGCCCAGGTTAGTATTCAAATATTCAGGTGCATGCATTCTTATTTTCTTCTATGCCATTAACAGAGATTCTTTCTCTGTGTGCTCACAGTGAATGACTGTTCAGCAGGACTCGGAAACCGCTCTCTCATGCCATTCTTTTCCTAAACACCTGGTTTTCCAGTTTTAACAAGGTGATTGGTTGCCACAATAATTGAGCTATGTTTCCACTTGGTTGAGTCCCCCTGGACCTTAAAATAAAGATCGATATCCTTTCCTACGAGCATCTTAGGAGCCACCTCAGCAAACCACTCATTTAGGGGTGATCCTATTAGTAATGCAAGCACAGGCTCCTGCTCTTTCTTCCTTGCTTCTGTTAGATATGCCGCCAAAGCAGGACTACTCTGTCTGCCTCACTCCACATTCACTGATTTGTAAGCGCAGGTAGAGCTCTCGCATCTGTTATTGGCTCTTCTCCCAGTTTACTGTGTATGTGAAATAACCACAGAGTGAACCTTTTCCAGGGTTTTGTTGTTGTTGTTGTTGTTATAGGATTAGACTAATGGTTTCCATTTAACTTTCAGACCAAAGCTCTGCCGAATATAACTTTCTAAAAGGTTGTTCGGTGGTACGGTTATCCTTCCAAACGCTGCAGAAACACAGAGGCGGAATGGCTTCCGGGTTGAAATGCTGGGTCTCATATGTTACAGGCAGCAGCAAGGAGTGTATCTGGTTCTTACCAATGTTGCTTTTCCTTTGAGAGCAGATGAGCTACAAACACCAGGTAAGTAATTGCCAGCTTTAGCCATTCTTAATTAAATGGTAACTTAGAAGTTTCCCACAAACTCCTCCTCCCTCTCTGCTTATAGAGGGACACAATATGTTTTGGGTTTTGTTTGGTTGGGTTTTGCTTTCATTTTTGTTGTTGTTGCTGTTGTTGTTGTTGTTGTTGTTGTTGTTTTCTTGTTTGTTGTTTTGGGGTTATGTTTGTATGATTGGTTGGTGGGTTGTTTTGGTTTTGGGGGGAGAGGCTATTTGGGGGGAGGGTTTGGGGTGACTTTTTGTTTGGTTTTTGGTTTCTTTCAAGACAGGACCTCCTATGTAGCTTTGGCTGGCCTTGAACTCAAGATAGCCTCCTGCCTCAGCCTACGGAGTGTTATGGCCAAAGGTGTGCACCACCACACCCAACCTCACAATGTATTTTGAGGAATAAACGTATTGTTAGGGAGCCCAGAGAAGTGGATGCATCAATGTTGTTGTGAGCCTCCTGCTGCAGAGCAGGACTTCTTGAATATTTTCCTCTTGAGATATTTTGTACCCAAGACATTTTTGTTTGTTCTGAAACAAAGTCTTACTATGTAGCCTTGGCTAACCTGGAACTCATAGAGATCTGCCTGCCTCTGCCTCCCAAGTGTTGGGATTAAAAACATTCTCCCAAGACATTTTTACATGACCCTAAGTATTTAGGTGTATAAAATTCATACACAAGCTAGAAAGATGAATCAGCTGGTAAGACTGCTTTTTACTGCCCTTCCAGAGGACCCGAGTTCAGTTCCCAGCACCCACGTCAGGCAGTCCACCATCACCTGTGACTCCAGCTCCAAGGGATCTCACACCCTCTTCTGACCCCAGGCACCCGAACATATTCACACAGAAACACACATACAATTAAAAGCAAATGTTAAAGAAAAGATTTTTTAAATAAATATATAAAATTGGTACATAAACCAAATATTTATGCATCATAACTCATAAAAATTATTTTAACATAATTCTTTGGTATATATAATAACTTCATTTTTAACATAAAAGAGAATTTGCATACTAATGAGATGGATTTGTTTGTTTTTTTACATGAAGTATTAAACTTTGTCTGAATATTTGAAAGTGCAGGACATAGAATATCTTACATGTTTTTCAGGGTTGATCAGGTTTGACTTTATAATCTTCAGTACTGAGAATGCCACCTCACATAGCCATGCAGTATAAGATGGCAGAAATGTGCTTAGAGCTAGTTCAGAAATTATTGGAAACTCTGTCCTAATCCCAACCCAAAGCTCATGTAACCATCTTTTTTAGTAAAAGATTGAAGTCAACAAGCCAAACATCAACTTTTAAAACTGAACCGTCTAACGTGATACAATCTAAAGGTACATTAACATGACACTTACATATGGAGGAATAGCAGTAGAAAATTAAGCATTTGTTTTCCATAATTAAACCATTATGGATTCCTGTTGTTGTTTTTATTTGTTTAGGTTTATTTATTTTATTTTATATGTATGGGTGTTTTGCCTGACTGTAGGCCGGTGCACCAAGTATTCATGCCTGGTGCTTGGGAGGGGGTCAGAAGAGGGTGTTAGATCCCCTGGAGTAAATTATTTAGTATGTAGTTACATATGGTGGTGAGCAGCCATATGTGCTGGGAGTCAGATCCAGGTCTTCTGCAAGAGCAAATTCTCTTAACCACTGAGCAGCGCCCATCATATTTTTTATAAGCGCAGAAAACTTTGCACATACAGTAAAAACACTAGCTCACAAGACAGTTTTGAATCTGAGTCAAGGTGTATCAGGGACACTAGCCGGCATGTGGTGTGATGGCAGAGAGGGAGTAAACAAGCTGGAAGTTCAGAACAAAGGCCACGGTGAAGTCAGGTGATGTAACATGGACCAGCACTGCTAGAAACACTGGGGTTTATTACCCAAATGACTTTGAGTTTATTTTTGGTGGCTTCCTAATGCCCAGTTTTTCACAATCGCCACATTCTAGTACATGACCCACAGTTTAAGAGACTGGGATATACAGGGCTCTTCTTTGCCCCCACCCTACCCTTCCTCATGCCCCAAGTAGACTGCTGCACAAGGAAGCAGTGCCCACAGTGTGTGCCTGGTCCTTTCTGGACCACTTTCTAAATCCCAAGTCTCAGAATCCTTTGTTCAAGTAGAGTTCTAGAGTTTCTAGACTTACAGGTGACCAAGGAACGGCCTCCAGTCAAGTGTGTAGAGTTGTTGGAGTGTTCACAAACGTGCACAGGAAGCTCTTACAGCGTGACATGAAACTAGCAATGGGAGAAGAAGGGCCTGGCTCGCTTCACACCCCCATGCCCTCACAGGCAACTCCAGGTTCGGGCGAAGAACATCGTCTACTGAACAATTTGCTCTCTTGACTTATGTCATATCTAGACAGACCTCTATTTGTATTCTTGTCCCCAAATCTCAGGATTGCAAAGGGTGAGACACTGAATTCAGGGAATCAGAGACTAGCGGTGGATGGAGAAAACTTTCTGTTCTTTTCTAAACATAAATCATTTGAACTGTAATACAACAGACGCGACAGGGAAGGGGGGTAGAGCTCCACCATTAAGATCAAACAGCCCCCTCAATCTCTTAAGTTGTGCTCTTTGTTCAAAAAGCACAAGGAGCCAGCTAGGACATTCTTCTCTTTGCCACAAGAATTCCATCTGCAGAACAGTGGCTCCCAGGCTGCCAGCTGCTCCCTGCTCCTCTGCGGTCAGAATGCAGCTGAGGTTGAAAGCTTGTCACCACATTGGAGCCAATACCCACCTGTCCCTCTCGTCAGTCTCCTTCTGCAAAAATCTTCCTGGGATTTAAAAACTTAAGCCATAAAAACAGGATTTGCCTTCGCTCTTTCTATAACAGCTAGCTACACCCATGCATCATATACCCCAGGATGGTGCTGTCTCTTTAAAACTGTGATTAAATAAAATAACAGGTGGGCAGTGTATCAACAGCCATTGCAGTTACTCTCAGGAATTGTCTGCTTATTTAAATGGCCTCTAGATTTTGTTTTTCTTTTTTTAATATTGACTTATTTTATTTTATATGTGTATGTTGTGTGTGCACACACATGCACCATACTAACGCAAGAGCCCAGAGAGATCAGAAGACACGTCAGAACACATGGAAATGGAGTTACAGTTGTGAGCCACCATATAGGTGCTGGGAACCTAACCCAGGTCCCCTGCAAGAGCAGCCCGTGCTCTTAACCACTGAACCATCCTCTCCAGCCTAGATTTTATTTTTCAATCAAACATAAAAGAAAGTGATAAAAGGAGAGAGATCTTCACAGCTATAATTTGCATAAAATCATATCAATAAATTAAGTCTATTTCCCATAAATGGAAAGCTAATGTGTATATTTACATATATTTTCTTACATCATGAGTCTAACCTTCTATACTGGGAAAGAAAACATTGCTGTGTGATATGCATCGAATACACTATTATTTTAATACCTGTTTTTTTAAATATATGTATTAATGGGTTTGCTTCAACTTTGAAATCTGTAAGCACATCTATCTTTTCTTTTCTTTTTTTTTGTTTTGTTTTTTTTTGTTTTTTGAGACAGGGTTTCTCTGTGTAGCTTTGCGCCTTTCCTGGAGCTCACTTGGTAGCCCAGGCTGGCCTCGAACTCACAGAGATCCGCCTGGCTCTGCCTCCCGAGTGCTGGGATTAAAGGCGTGCGCCACCAACGCCCGGCACATCTATCTTTTCATCAGATCATGAATAGGAAGAAATGATTATGACATATATAAAACAAAAAACTTTAATGCTAAAAAAGTATAATAAAGATACTTTACTTTCTCAAACCTTCAGTATAAATCTTAAGATGGTTCCAGCTGTGGATGAGCAGCAGGACCATGTCAAGACTGATGTGAATAGAGGAATTCTCAGTTCCAACTAGGTCAGGGATAAGGATGTCAGGAATCACTCATATATTTGGGGGCACAAAGTGTTAATCTAATTAATCTTATCAATAAAAAAAATGGGAGTCAGATATTGGAGTAAAAACCTGAAAGATCAGAGAATCAGGGGAGCAGCCATAGTCACTTCCTACCTCTACCCTTCCTCCGTCCAAAAGGGGCAGCAAGATCCTCCCTCAGCCCTGTCTTACCACTTCCTGTCTCCTCTCTGTCTACAGTCCTCCAGACCTCTATGGTCAGCTAGTGGCTAGCTGTGCCTTCTGACTCAAAGCAAGCTTTATTTGTCAGAACACAATTAAAATATCACACAACAGGGGCACTTTCCTTGTTCCTTATTTTCTTGTCTTACAAACAAAAGCAATCTGTTTGCCTGTTTTTGATGGCTTCTTTTGCAAACAATTTCTGCTCAGTTCCCCCCAACACGCCCGGTGGCTAAGAGGAGGGTACTGGGGCTGCTGCTCAGGGCTAGAGTTCTGGCCTGGCAGGTGGAGTCGGGGATTCATGCAAGAGAGAGAGAGATGAGAAAGAAAACTGACTTCTCTCCTTCCCTCGGGCACAGGGCTCTTATTTAGGAAGAGAAAGGCATTAAGTTAACCATAATAGATTCTAACTTTATAAACTATGATTATACAGAAACAGATTCCCTTAAGAGCCATCCTTTCTACAGCGATTAACAACATTTAATCCACACTTAATGAGTATCATGCGCCATGCCACTGGCATTATTAAAGCATGAGAGAAGAGTAAGTGCTAACAGCTAGACTAAAGCAAGATGAGGCGCACACCAGCACAGGACGGATGCTGCATGGTTAGCGAGGAGCACATGGCTCTCCTAGCCCCGTCAGACCCTCCCTCAGAGTAAACGCTTCAAAGATGGCGCCCAACAGACAGACTCTGACTAAGCTGAAGAAGGTGACCAGGTAGTGACAGTTATCCATTCTGTTCATGTATTCATCTTCAAGTATCTTCCCAGCTTTAACGTTTAAGAAAACATGTATGTCTATATGTTGAGAAGAGGATGCACCTTTGGAACATCACGGTGTTGATGCAGCATCTCCCAAATACGCATCTTTTGTTCTGCTGACACGGAGAGCAGCACAGAATAAGGGAAGTCAACCACTTTAATTAAACCTGGAGTCAAGCTGATCCAGAGACAGTCTCTGAATGAGAGTGCCCGGGTGAGTCGCTTCTCAGTTCTCAACGGTTCAGTCATGGTCACATGATGCAAATGTCACAGGCTCTGATTTTCTAGATCTTGAATCTTGTTTTCTTTCCTTCAGGCACACCACTGTTTCCTTTGGAGAAGAGGCAGAGGTGGGAAGCCAGCAGCTGAAGCTTAGCGCCTCCCAGCCCCTCCCCCACATTTCATCATCTCCTTCACCATCAATACCAAAGTTCCAACCCAAGCCAGGGAGTCAGGGAGGGCTCTGAAGCAAAGCTTGGATTTAGCAAAACCTAAACCAGCCATAGCCCTTCCTAAATCAAAACTCTCGGCTCCACCTGGCAAGACACCAGATCTTCTTTTAAAATACACACTGGAGCCAGGTATTCTGTGAGTGCTCAGACCACATGTATGAGTTAAATAGTAACAGCTTATACATTTGCTTACCATAACCTCTAGATGTGTTCAAATAATACATATTACTAAAATATCACCACATGTCTACTTTTCTGCCACCTCCACTGAACAGAAAGCTCATTCAAACGTAAGACTCAAGGCATTAGAACATGTTTATTTATAAGATTATTTTCCAGCTCGGGTGGGAAGCCAATTCACACACGTTCGATAATTTCAAGAAATAACTAGACTGTATCCTTCTTTTAATTATTGTATTATTTATTTATTATTTTATAGTTGGCCAAGCCGTCATCCCCACTGACCATGCCACATGTTCACATATGAGTGAATTTGTACAAATACGAACATAAGAGGCAGGTAGCCGCAGACACTAAATGCTTGCTGTGTGCCAAGCCATGTGATAATCGCCCTACTCATTTGTTTGACAAAAATGTGTTCAACACCTGGGTTATACAGCTACTTCCTCCAAGTTCAAACATTCCTTCCTGTAAGGATTGAAAAAAAAGGTTCCTAAGACCCAGGATGCTCACAAAACTTACAAGGCTGGTGAGGATCAGAAAGTTATAAGAAGCACAATGACCCCAACCCCAGCCCCAGCCCCAACCCCAGCCCCAGCCCCAGCCCCAGCCCCAGCCCCAGCCCCAGCCCCAGCCTCAACCCCAACCCCAGCCCCAGAGTTATAAAAGCAGTATCTAACTACTGGGGGAGAGGTGACTTTCTTGGGTAGAGCTGACTCCAGATTGAACTGGAAGCTCCAAAGATGCAGCTTTCCTCACCATGAAGCTGGAGGTGGGAGGAGCTTGAGGCAATGAAACTGCCTTTGAGTCACCCATACTCCTGTAATAACCCCAATAAGCTTACAGTTAAATAAGCTAAACTGGGGTTGAAACATCTCTTTCATCTATCAACAGAGACTTATCTGAGGTGAATAGATATCTGTTCACATTTCCCCTGGAAGAGACACACTGCAACCTCTGATGTGTCAGGCACTGGACTGGGCACTAGATATAGAAGAGTTAAAAAGGCAAGCATGGCCCTGGTCCACTTGAAATGTAACATCTTATACAGAAGACAAATACTTTCTTAAAATTCTAGCAAGGAATTGAAAC
>CABHPR010114654.1:0-29075 GCA_902168415.1 Peromyscus melanophrys | reverse complement strand
TTTACTCTGAGGTAGTGTCTATCTTTGAAGTTAAGGTGTGTTTCTTGTATGCAGCAGAAATATGGATTCTGTTTTCATATCCGTTCTGTTAGCCTCTGTCTTTTTATAGGCAAATTGAGTCCATTGATATTAAAGGATATTAATGACCAGGGATTGTTACTTCCTGCTATATTCTGGTGGTAGTGTTGTGTGTTTCTCCTTTTTGTGATTTGTTGGTGTGGGATTATTATCTATTGACTGTGTTTTCCTGGGTGCCTCTAACTTCCTTAGGTTGTATTTTTCCTTCTAGTGCTTTCTGTAGGGCTGGATTTGTGGATAGGTATTGTTTAAATCTGGGTTTGTCATGGAGTATCTTGTTTACTCTGTCTATGGTGATTGAGAGTATTGCTGGTTATAAAGATGGGCTGGCATTTGAGGTCTTTTAGTGTCTGCATAATGTCTGTCCAGGACCTTCTGGCTTTTGAGTCTCCATTGAGAAGTTGGGTGTTATTCTAATGGGTCTGCCTTTATATGTTACTTGGCCTTTTTCCTTTGCAGGTCTTAATATTTTTTGTTTATTCTGTATGTTTAGTGGTTTAATTATTGTGTGGCAAGTGATTCAGTCTATTTGGTGTTCTGTAAGTTTCTTGTGTCTTCATAGATATTTTCTTTTTTAGGTTGGGAAAGTTTTCTTCTATGATTTTGTTGAACATTCTCTGTGCCTTTGAGCTGGTATACTTCTTCTATCCCTATTATTCTTAGTTTTGGTCTTCTTATGGTGTACCCAATTTTCTGGACATTTTGTGTTATGACTTTGTTGACTTTAATGTTTTCTTTGAACAAGGACTCTATTTCCTCTATTGTATTTTCAATGCCAGAGATTCTCTCTTCCATCTCTTGCATTCTGTTGGTTATGCTTCCATCTATAGTTCCTGTTCATTTACTCAGATTTTCCATTTCCAGCGTTCTCCCAGTTTGTGTCTTCTTTATTGCCTCTATTTCAGTTTTCATGTCTTGAACAGTTTCCTTCCTGTTTGACTGCTTTTTCTTGCTTTTCTTGACCTTTTTTAAGGGATTTATTAATTTCTTTCATTTTTTTTCTCAAATTTTTGAGGGAATTTTTCATTTCCTTTTTAAAGATGTCTATCATCTTCATAAAGTCATTTATAAGGCCATTTTCTTTTGCTTCTTCTATGTTAGGATATTTGAGCCTTGTTGTAATAGAACCACTAGGTTCTGGTGTTGCTATATTGCTCTTTATGCTATTGAATGTATTCTTGCACTGGCATCTACCCATCGCTTCCTCCAATCTGTGCAAACAGTATCTGTGTCTCAGAGAGCCACTCTTGGTCCAATTGGCACTGGCAGTGTTTGTGTCTCAGGAAGCTGCTGGGGTCTCTTGGTTCAGTTGGAGCTCTTGATCCAATTGGAGCTGGTGGAGTATGTGTCTTAGGGAGCTGCTGATTTCTTGGAGGATAGGTGGGTTTGGGGCTTGTAGATTACAGGGTCTGATGGGGTGGTAGTAGTAAGGCCCCCTGCAGGAGTATTGCCTGCTGGCCTTCAACTGGGGCTGCAATGAGTAGGGGTATGGGGCATGGTTATCTGCTTTATTCTTATTCTTCTCAGAATACTATCATGTTTTTTTGTTCCCCCTTAGGATCAAATTTTGGTACAAAGATTCATGAGACTTCTTAATATATTGACATTCAGACTAAATTCATTTTTTCATGTATGTTTTTAGCATGTTTTACCCTTCAGATTGAAAGGCAATGTTGGCAAATTTAAAGAATTTATATGAAAAAATAAGAACATTTGTAAGAAATGTAAAGCAAACTTTTAAAACATTATACTTGTTTCATTACTGTTTCTTTAAATAATTCATAGCCTATTATGTATCTTTTGTTCTGTCCATGTAAGTGCTCTGTTTTCTCAATGGAATTTGCATAGTTACACACTTAGAACTTAGAGTTCAAATATTTATACCCCACTTAGATAAGCTATATTTCATTTTATTTGACATCTCAAAACTAATTTTTTATACTATCATAAAGATAATACATGGTAGTATAAGATTAAAAAACATACCTAGATATGCCATTAAAGCTGTTTATCATTGCCATTATCATTTAAGTAATAAATTATTTCACAATAATCCTCCCTGTCCTCTGGCACTTACAGTCTTTTATCCACCTCTTGTGTTAATGCTGTTTAGCACCCTAGAGTCCCCTATTCTCTGCAGTTTGACCATTTGTGAGTCTGTTTATCAGCTGCCATCTGCTGCATGAAGAGACTTCTCTGATGAGGCATGTGCATTGCCCTTGTCTGTGTGTATGAAGACCAGTATTTAGGAGGCAGAGAGTAGTAGGGCCTATGGCCTCTCAGTCTTGGATTCTTAGGCAGGTTTACAACCAACATCAGTTCATTCTTGTGGAGTAGGCTTTAAATCCAATTAGAAAACTGTTGATTAACTCTGTAACATTCATACCACTGTTGTATCAATGATCATGTCCTACCAGGCCAGTTATTGACATTAGCAAGGTTCACACTTGGGTAAGAATTTTGATTTACTCATGAACTCACTGTCTGTGTGGTTGCCAGGATAAAATTTGTCACTGTCATTTGCAGGATAAGATAAGGCTGGTCAATACCCCAGCATTGAAAGAAGAGGAGTTGACAGGGCTCCACTTCTAGCTGAGAAGCTATTGTCCATTGATGTCCCCAGAGGGAGGCAGACTCAGTTTTTTCAGGATCAAATGATAGTTTGCCCATATTCCTGTGGATGGCATCCTACAGCCTTGAGTATAAGGGTAGAACTAATTGGACTTAGTGGGGAAAAAGTAAAAGACATGAAGTTGGGAGGAAAATGTAGGTGGGGATCTAGGTCGATCCAGACAGAGCAGCAGGGTACAAGTGTGTGTGTGTGTGTGTGTGTGTGTGTGTGTGTGTGTGTGTGTGTGTGCCTGTAATTGAAATTCATTGTACTCATCATGAAATTACCAAAAAGATTTAAAACATAATAAATTATAATTAAGGTATAATTTCTGTAAGGAATATATGAATTTAAAATATCTATACTCCCTTTCAGTTCAAATACTTACATAAGCTCACTTACATATTCAATAAATTTTATGTGCTTGTCCAGTTTAACAGAAGTCTAACAAATCAAATTTTTAGTATATTTCAAATTACGTAGTTTAATAAAGTTCATGTAGTAACAAGTCATAAATTTATTTTAAAATATATGTTAAGAGGTTTGGAGCTGTCCAAGATAGAAGATTCCACACAGTCCCTGAGTCTCTGTAGTTAGTAGAGGAAATTACTTTCACTTTAGTAAGTAATATTTGTAGAACTTTGAAAAGAATATCATCTTTAGGGTAGGGAATCACTTAAATGAGTATGAAATATCTTAGAATTAAAAGAATTCCCAAAGATGGTTGAATGCACCTGGAATAAACAACGCATTGATTATTATTTTAAAAAAATGCACCACATGTAAGTAAGAAGTAAGGAGACTCATTCTAGATCATGCCTGCTATAGGTTCAAGATATGTCTATTAGAATGTAGGGATTATGAGGAGATGGCACAGCAGTACATAAAGTCTACGTATTGAGAAGGGCCCAGAATGAGTTTTTAGATGAACCTTAAGAGCAAGCTTAGCCAGGTATGGGTGGTGCCATACTCCTGTAACCCTAATACTTGGGAGGCTGAGGCAGGATGATTAAGAATTTATGTTCAACCTGTTTTATACAGAAAGATGCTGTCTTAAAAGAAAGATGAATTCTGGCTTATAAAGATAACAATTAATGAGGACATGTCTTAAGGGAAGTGTTTCATTTAATTTTATTTTTCTTCAAGGTTTTGTACACGTGTGTGTACAGTGTTTCATATATCACGTGTAGGGTGCAGACTTATGATCAAGACTTGCACGGATAGTTATATACAAGAAATTCCATGGCTGTCGTCTAGAGGCTGTCTCTCCAGAGATGGCTGGCAAAGATCTCTAAAATTTGTTTCTTACAGCATGAGAGGATGGTGAAAGGTTTCTCAAAGGGTCCATCTTAGGAAAAGAAATTTGATAACGAGCTTGAGAGTGAAACTAGAGTGTATTTTAAGATTTCAGTAGAAAATATATAAAAATGTTCCATGTAAAGCAACAGTCTGACTGGCTCTTCTTCTGACAAATGAAACAAAGATAAATGGCCAGATTCTTATCCCACTGCCATGGAACATGAAGGACTTCCCAACACAACAATGACTTTCTCATCATTTGCCTCAGTGGCATTAGAACTGGAATTATAGATGATGTGAGCTACCTGATGTGGGTCCTGGACCTGAATCCTGTTCTGTAAGAGCACTACATGATCTCAACCCCTCAGCCATATATCCAGTCTTTACACTCTGCTTGGTTTTTTTTTTGTTTGTTTGTTGTTGTTTGTTTTTTGTTTTGTTTTTGTTTTTCGAGACAGGGTTTCTTTGTGTAGCTTTATGCCTTTCCTGGAACTCACTCTGTAGCCCAGGCTGGCCTCAAACTCAAAGAGATCACCCTGGCTCTGCCTCCCGAGTGCTGGGATTAAAGGCATGCCCCACCACTGCCCGGCTTCATTGTTTTTTTTTTTTAATTGTGTTTGTGATTGTCTGTGTGTGTGTAGGTCAGAGGATAAGTTGTGGAATTTGGTTCTCTGCTTCTATCATGTGGGCTCTAGGGATCAATCTGAGATGTTCAGGCTTGATGGCAAGCACCGTTACCCACTGAGTCATCATGCAGGCCCTCCCTCCATTTTGATTTTGAGGGACAGAGGGTCATTCTTGTTTTTGTCACTGAGCTGCAGACTTCAGGTTATCTGGCCTTTGAGCATACTGATATTCCTGTCTCCACCTCCTATCTTTTTGTATATGTACAATTATCATAACTGAATAAAATAATCTTCCAGTAAATTTCATTTTCTAGCATTTCACTTCTCAGTAGTAATGACAAGTGAAATGTAGATACAAACATTAAGTGTGACTACCTACTGATTTGACATTAAGCAAAGGTCCATTATAGGCATTCTGATAGGTGTACAATGAGTGCGTTCTATATGCCTGGGTTAGTGATAATTTAGAAAAAAAAAACATAAAGGTCAGTCACTTAGTACTGCTAAGAATAACCTTTTACTCTCAGTCCTTTGGAAAAACACCCAATTTAGCAAATGTAGATACACATTTCAAGGAAGGTTTTCAATGACCTCCAGGATCTGAGTTTATACTGTAAAAGCACCCCCATGGGTAGAGTTCTGCAGAAATACACATAGAAAAGAGAAACCCTTATAGTCCCTTGGGAGATTGTACAATAATTGGAAAAGCTAAGTAAGAGAGCAACAGCAACTTGAGCGTTAAATATTAATGCTGGACATTCCTGTATTTCCTGGATCCTGGGAGGCTGGCAGGGACTTCTCCTTCCTCTTCAGGAAGGATGCAGGGTCTGCAAAGGTCAACTGCATTATGAGCCTTTGTTTCATAATGTAGTTAACTGGCCGTTACACATATGTCACCAGGCAACCTCCAGAAACCAGTGAAATTCCCTCTTTAACCTGAATACCTGGGGTCACTGGAAATGAAAACACTGTATAATAGTACTTGAAAAATTGTTTTGTACAAAGTGAGTGCTCATTAAATGTTACTAGCATCAAATGAATCATATATTTCTCTTAGGGGTTAGAACCCATGTGTTTATAATTGAGAGGAAATATTGGGAGACATGGACCTCTCAGTTCAGTCAAGCATATATATATATATGAGTGCAACTTGCTGACTCCTTTAATGTTGTTTGTGTGTGCATATATATTTTAGGGCTGACTACTTGGGATTCGATAATGTTTAGGGGCCTCACCTCCTGAGAAGACTCATTCTTCCTCTCTAAGCAGTTTTTTAATTGCCTGTAGGTGATGATATCTAACTTTTATAACATTTCTCCAGGGCATAGAAACTATTAATGTCTGATGTGGCTATAGGGAACACACAGTTTAAAATCATTGGGAATCTGACCCTAACTCACAGACTGAGACTACAAAGGAAGAGAAAGGTTTGTTTAGGTAGCTGTTATCCCTGTAGTTAGGGACTTCAAGGGAAGTATGGCTAGGTCTCCTTTGCCCTGTGTTTGCGGTTCTCCCCCTACTCTGAGACCTGTGTGTTTTAAGAGTCTAATGGGGGTTGGCCTCCTACAGTAAAGTATATCTGAATGGATAAGTGCATAGTCTAACAGACTCTACTTCCCAGCTCTTACTTCACCTAATTCATCCAGGGTCTGTTCTTCCTTTCTGCTTTCATGGGGCTCATCAAGCACCAGCAGCATTTTGATTTTAAGCCCCTTTCTGGGTAGTCTCACTTTCCAACTCCTCCTTCCATTTCCCTGGAGAACACTTCTAGATTTCACCATGAAGTCTAGCTTCCTGCTCCATCTGTGCTCTTCCCTGTGGACTTCCGGTCATTACTTCTTTCTTTTCCACTCCAGCAATGAGTCAGGTTCCTTCTGAGGACATTTTGTTCACTTGTTAAGTTGTTCATTCATTCATTCACTCCCTTGGGAAATAGGAAGGAAACAGTGGGTGTCTCCATAGGTATATAATCAAGAAGTCAGAGTGGTTTTTTTGGAGTTGCTCAGGAAGTTCTTACAAATTTTTTGGATAAGATGAGGGGAATTGTCTGGGGAGGTCATATATGTCTTAGTAAAGTTGAGATGAACATATTCTATTAGACAGTAAATATTTTACATATGATTCTAAAGCACCCAATTTCTCAAACTCAATAAGGCTTGTGGTTTAAACTATGCTTCTTGAGACCCTAAGTCAAATAATACATCTCTGACTGAAGAGAATCAAAATGAAAATATGAGTGTTCCCAGAAATAACATGTTGGTAACATAAAATGCTACTGAAAACTAGATTACATTTAGGATACAATTATGTTCTGCAGGGTGAGAATACAGAGGTCTTTAATAAATCTCATGCTCTAGTTTCAGCTCTGTTGCTGTGATAAAATTCTCTGATGAATAGTAACTTAGTTGAGAAAGAAATTTATTTCACCTTATAGGTTACAGTCAATCATTGTGGAGAAGTCAAGGTAGGAACTAGAAATCGTTAGTCCCATCATATCCACAGTCAAGATAAGGGAGAAATGAATGCATCCATGCTCACTTCCTTGCTCAGTTCTGCTCAACTTGATTTCGCTTATAAGAGTTCAGGAACCGCTATCTAGGGAATGGTGTTGCCCCAAGTATGCGGGTTCTTCCCACATCAATTAACTCAATTAAACAATTCTTCACAGATGGGCCAATGCAATGTAGCCAATCTCTCCTTGAGACTCTCTTCTCAGGGGGTTTTGATTGTGCCATGTTGATCAGAACAAGCAAGCAGGAAGTAGGAGGATGTGCTGTTAGTTATAAGCTGACAAAGGAGTGTGGGAAAGATGTGGGGAAGGTTCTGATGTTAGTGAATGGATGGCTGGTGGAGACTCTGTTCTACAGTCCTATAATAGATAAACCTTATGGAATTGTAGTGTTTAAGAACTACTGTTTGAAAGCTACAAATTGATTCTTAAATGTTACCTTTTCCCCATTCTACTTCTGCCTTTACATATGTTCTATCTACACTGTCGTTTGATTTTTTTCTTTTGCCTTTAGTTCAAGAGACATTTCTTTGTCTGCAGTAGATATAGACCTCTCTCTCTCTCTCTCTCTCTGTGTGTGTGTGTGTGTGTGTGTGTGTGTGTGTGTGTGTGTGTGTGTGTGCATGGCACATGCCAGGATGGGTAGCTTTTTATGTGGGTGTTTGGGATCTGAATTCAAGTACATACACTTGCATATCTTCTAGCAGTTTTTAAATTTTTACCATTTTGGGAGAAGATGTAGGCTCAAAACAAATAACAAGCAGGTGTAGAATTTTCATATTAATCCCTGCCTGAGGATGAATAAAGGTCTCAGAAAACTTGGTGTTCTAAATTCAATCCCTGGTCCCCACATTTTTTAAGGAGAAACCAATTTCTACAGGTTGTACTTTGACCTTCTCACATGTGCCAGCCTTGTTAGAATACACACACACACACACACCCACACACACACACACACACACACACACACACACACACGCACACACACACACATGCACACGCGCACACACGCACAAATAAAGGTAATAAAAATAAATTTTAATCCCTGCTTCCACATAGGCAAAGTGTCTTTCACTGTCAATGAACTTAAAACATACTTACAGATCATATGCATATACCTATGGTCCATATGTTTAACATTGATGTTCATTTTCTATTTGCATAGATATTATATAATATCATATCTCTTGTATTTTAAGATTTTAAAACCATTTTTAGCTGTGATTTTCCTATTAAAAGTTTAGGAAAGTGTATTAAAATTTCCCATTATAAGTGAGTACAGTTTTTCAATGTCACTTTGAGATTCTACTACGTTTTACTTTTTATGTTAATATATTTCATTATTATATTATGAGTGAAAAAGACTCATAAGTATTAGGTCTTTTTCGAGACTGTGCCTTTCATGATTATAAATATTCCTTTGTCCTTTTTTAATGGTTTTCACCTCAAAAGTGACTTCCTATGTTGTTACTATTAACACATTTCTTTTCTTTTCTTTTTTCTTTTGACTTTTTATCAGAATAAGTCTTTATTCATTATCTGTTTAGCTTAATCTTTTTGTACTGTTTTGGCTCTAATGGACCTCTTTAATAGTGACAATTATAGCTGTTAATCCACAGAACCTAAGAATCTAAATTATTTAAACCTCTGAGCGTTGAGGGTTTTTCTTTAACACTAATACATTTATTGTATTTTCACCAATGTTCTGTTTTTCTGATGTTTCTCCAGTTCATTAATATTTTTAATTAAAAACATTTAATTACATTTGTTTGATTGTGTAGGCACATGTCTGCACTTGTGGCATGTGTATTGCAGCACATTCGAGGAGGTCTGAGAACAGCTGTGGGATTCTGTTCCTTCCTGCTACCCTGGGGGTTCCTGGGATCCCACTGAGGTGTCACGCTTGTCAGTAAGCACCTTTACCTGTTGAGTGAGCTATCTCATCAACTCAGTTCATTATTTTTTGGTGGCTCTCCTCTTTCTACTCTGAAAATTTACTGTTTCTAATGTTTCATTTACTACCCTTTCTATCTTTAACAGTTTTATATTTCACTACAAATAACATATTTTTGAGGAATGTATCCCAAGTTAGCCTTAAACTGAAAAGTACATAAAAATGTACCAAAGTGCTGAACCTCTGAGAGAGCTCTCTGTTGCTGAGATGATAGATGTATGCAACCCTGTCTGGTTTATGCTGTGCTGGTGATGGACCCTAGGACTCCATGCAGGCTACACAAGCACTCTACTAAGATTCCAACACAGCACCTTGAATGGTGAATTAAATAATAACTTTGATCTTCTAGCAGATGTGCTTGGCTAATTTTTAATTCTAGACCAAGGTGTTATAGGAGACAATTGATTGCTGCATTGTTTTAATTTTAGTAATGAATATTTGTGTTTATATAGTATTTCTTTTTCTTAGGGGCTTTTTTTAGAATTCAGAACACACTGTTGCTCAGTCCCCCAGTCCTCCATCCCTCCCCCAGTTTCACAGATACTGACAGGCACCTTACTGAGATTTGCCAATCTGTAAACCTCTAGTTGACAGTCTTCCAGCTGCCTGGACTTCTCACTTCCCTAAGTGGGGTAGCCAGATGTGGATTTTGACATCAGAGGGCTACTGCTAACTACTGGTGGCGACATAAGCTCCTTCTCCCACTTCATGTTGGTTCCTGTATGGTACTTTTCCATTCCCTCTTTTTCATTCCTGCCTTCGGGGCCTGATTATGTGCTGTACCCGGTGAGTTCTGTGTGTATAACTCTGGAGCCTGAATGCCTCAGAAGCCAAGCCACACTAATATCTGTCTGTCTTCTCATGGTGTTAATAACTCATCTAATGAACTTCTTGATGGGTTAATTCCCTAAAAGCCTTTGGTGGATTGAGAAATTCCTAACAGGGATGTTGACTTGACTTATAATGCCTGTGGAAGTTTCTGATAACAAGATGTACTTTTATCACTTTATGACTACAGGAGACTGACCTGCAGATGGAATCTGTCATCCCAACCTTTTTATTCTATAAAACTCCCAAGGCCCCTGTGCCACACTCTCACAGTTTCCACTTCTATGGAGAGACTGGAGTCCACCAGTTGCTCTGATTAAAGAACAATTCTGCTTCTGGTTTTGCTAGCCTATCTTAATTGGTGTTTCTATTGCTGTGAAGAGATACCATGACCATGACAGCTCTTATAAAGAAAAACAATTAATTAAAATGAACTTGCTTACAGTTCAGAGTTCATTCTCTCATAATCATGGTGGGACATAGAGGAGTACAGGCAGACATGGTGCTGGAGAAGTAGTTGAGAGTCCTACATCTTGCAGGCAACAGCAAGTGCCCATTCCCACAGTGACACACTTCTTTCAACAAGACCATACCTACACCAAAAGGGCCACAGTTACTAATAGTCCCACTCCCTTTCGTGGCCATTTTCTTTAAGCCACCACACACTCTGAACTTTCTTTTATTTCCACATCTTCCATCAATCTTGATCTAACAGTTACCTTCCTGGAACAATGTAATCCCTAGCATGTAGGCCAGGCATACACAGTAGTGAACAAAAGACTCTATTTCAAACTATGTGTATGGAGAGGGCTGACACCAGACATTCTACTCTGACATTCATACACTTGTGATGGCCTGCATACACACACACTAAAAATGAAAATTTCAATGATGGACTGAAAACAATACAAGTATATTTCTCAATGTTCAGAAACAGTAATTTAAAAGTTAAAATGGAGTCAAAGGAAATGCTTGTTTGCCTAGTGTTAGAAATCATTTCAGGGTCACCAACAAACTAATTGAAGTCTTTTGACAATGTAAAACTTTACTCTTGATCAAGAAGGTTCACTGCTTACAAAAGCAGAAAAGCCACCCTGGGGCAGGAAATCTACTTGGTGGTAATGTTTCCTTTCCCCCATTGACATTCCTCACAGGCTTTTGCAATTCTCTAGTATCTTGGTTAGGGATACTGTTGATGTGACAAAACATCACAACAAAAGCAACTTGAGGAGGAAGGGTTTATTCACTCACAGTTCCATATAACAGATCATTATCAAAAGCAGTGAGGGGGAACTCAAACCAGGCAGTAACCTGGAAGATGGAGCTGATCAGAGGACATGAGGGGTGTTGCTTACTGGCTTGCTTCTCATAGAACCTAGTAACATCAGCCCAGGAAAGGTACCACCCACAATGGGCTGGGACCTTCCTTATCAATCACTAATGCCATACAAATTTGTCTGAAGCTGGACCTTATGGAGATATTTTCTCAATTGCAGCTCCCTCTTCTCTGATGACTCTAGGCTGTGTCTAACTGACATAAAACTAGCCATTACAACTGATCCCTTCTCAATGTGGTGTATAATCATACCACTTTTTAATTAGAACCTTTCCTTTCTCATTTATTCCCGAGTGCATGCTAATATTAATATCACAACATAAAACATAAATAACTTTAAATGTCCCACAGACCTTAAATATTCAAACAAATTAAAACTGAAATCCTTTTTAAAAATTCAAAGTCTCCTTTAAAAGTTCAAAATCTTTCAGCTCTGGGCTCCTTTAAAAATATAAATTTAAATAACTTCTTTTTTCAAGGGGGAAGAACCAAGGGACAGATACAATCTGAACAAAGCAAAATTAAACTCCAAAATTATAAATCACTCAATGTCCTGTGTCTGGAATTCATTCATGATCTTCTGGGCTCCTCCAAGGGGCTTGTATCACTTCTTCCACTCTTTCCTATGCAGCATCTACAGCTTGTCTTCTAATCTGGAGTAGGCTCCACTCCACTGTTGCTGCTGTCATTGATGGTGATCTCCAAACAGCTGGGTCTTCTCCTGCAGCTGGGCTGCACTTTCGCCAATAGCCTCTCATTGGTTCTCTTCATGTTGCCAAACCTCAACTTCCCTGAATGACCCCTTCAGTCCCAGGCCTTCAGATGACACAGAGCATTCAACTGCACCTTCATCAGTGGCCTCTCCTGGATTCTCATAATTCCAAGGCACAATTGATTTCCATGATCCCTCTATGCCTTCAAAATCAGCACCACCTGGGTGGCTCCTACATTACAGCACAAAGTACAACCTTGGCCATGTCTGGGACTCAGCTTCTGTGTGCTGACTCTCAGGAATAACTTTCTAGAAGATTTCATCTCAATGATGCTAGTCTCTTCTTAGTCACCACAAATGTCTTAGTTTCAGCTGGTCAACATAGGCTATGCCATCCAAGAAAAAGGTTTCACTTTAGTATTTCTGCTATCTTATTAATCACAGCTGATTCTTCAATCGTGAATAATCATGACCATAGAATCTTAATTCAAAATGACAAAGGGCCTCCATCGTCTTTAAATTTTCCTCTCAAACGTCACAATTGAGGCTTCCATCTTCTGCATTACCCTCAACATTCTTATCTTCAAAGCTCTCACAGAACAACTCACCAAGAATTGAACTCTTAATGCCTTTCCTTGTACAAAGTTTCAAAGTCCTTCCACAATCCTCCCCCAAACAGTATTGTCAGGTCTGTATATCAATACCCAAAACTGTAGTACCAACTTATTTGTAGAAGATTGTTTTAAGATGTGTTACGTTTGTTTGTGCTGTGGACATTTGTTTAAGAAGGCGAAGATGTGCTGCATTTTCATGTTGCAAAGAAGTGCTGCATTTTCATGTTGCATTTGTTTAACTCTGTGAAGCTGCGCTACTGTGCTACCAAAACACCTGATTGGTCCAGTGAAGAGCTGAAATGCCAACAGCAGGGCAGGAGAAAGGATGGGATGGACAGGCAGAGAGAGAGAATAAATAGGAGAAATCTGAGAAGAAGAGTGAGAAAGAGAACAAAGAGGTGGATGCTTATGGGCCAGTCACCCAGCCACACAGCTGCCATGTGTTAAGAGTAAAAGTATTTATATAGAAATAAGAAAAGGTAAAATCCCAGAGGCAAAAGGTAGATGGGATAATTTAAGAAACGCTGGCTAGAAACAAGCCAAGCAGAGGCTGGGCATTTATAAGTAAGAATAAGCCTCCATGAGTGATTTATTTGGGAGCTGGGTGGTGGGCCCCAAAAAGGATCCAAAAGAGGAAAAAAACAAAAACCATATTTTGTCGTTCCAACGTGGGGTCATAGGAAGCTGAACAACATTTTGGCGTACAAATGTAAGGATCAAATTTCCATTTAGGGCCCAAGAAAACTGAAAGAAAGAAAAAGAAAAAGGGCATGACTTCTTTAAGAGGCACTGCTGCTATTCAGCCAGCTGGGCAGTGCCAAATAGAAACACAAAGTTAAGTAAGAATCGCTTCTGACAGCATAGGTACTGGCTTCCAACAGCTTGAAAGGTTAAATGCAGTTCCTGGTCATGCACCTCTGACCTGGCCACGAGCTTTAGGCTTCACCTTCATGACCCAAGCGTGGGATGGAACCAGATGATAGAGCAGTGTGGAAGATTCAGGTGTAGCTTAGCAGATTAAAGGCTCATCAGTCTAAAAAGACTAAAATATATACAGTAAAAGAAATCTAGTGTGAATAAACCTCTAAACAGGTTCCAACGTGTTTTACAATGTGCATAGGCTTAAGAAAGAAAGAGAAAGGGTATAGACAGTTATAGAAAGAAACAAATAGTTCAAAAATAGTAAAGTCTTTAAAGACACAATAAAAAGAAAAAAAAAGCCAAGTAAGATGGGATAATTTAAGTTATGAAAAGCTTATTAAAAAAAAAACAAGCCAAGCTAAGGGCAGGCATTTATAGGTAAGAATAAGCCTCCCTATGTGATTTATTTGGGAGCTGGGTGGTGGACCCCCAAAAGACCAAGAGCTAAAGAACAAAAAGTAAGGAAACAACCAACAATACTTGTTTTTACTAGTTATGGTTACTATTACTCTGATGTAACACCATTACTATAGTAACTTGGGGAGGAAATGAATTATTCACTCACATTTTTATATAATTGTTCATTATCAAAAACAATAAGGGCAAGGAGTCAAGCAGGACAGGAACCTGGAGGCAGGAGTTGATGCAGAGGCCATAGAGGAGTGGTGCTTACTGACTTGCTCTCTATGGCTTGCTCATCCTGATTTCTTATAGAAGCCAGTACCACCAGCCCAGGGTTGGCACAACCCCCATTGAACTGGGCCCTCAACCATCAATTACTAATTAAGAAAATACCCTACAGGCTTGCCTACAGCAAGATCTTATGGAAGCATTTCCTCAGTTGAGGTTCCCTACTTTCAAACATTTCCAGCTATCAATTTGACATAAAACTAGCCTGGACACTGTTCATGCCTCCAGTTACCACACTGGCTAGATAAACAGTCTGCTACAATGTTCACCTTTTAGAGTTCTGGGGATTAAGATCACAAGGGATATATTTTTGGGAGAGGACTTGAAACTGAAGCAAGGTGTGAATGAGCTGGATGATAATTATCATAACACAGACTACATTAGCGTTTGCTGATAACATTGATGTAGGAGGACAAGAGGAAAAAACACATTGGGGGTATTTTCCATCATTTCTGTTCTTGGCAGATACCTCATAAAAGTGGCATTTTAGCTGGGCAGGAAGACTAAGGAGAATATATTTGGTTGTGCCTAGAACTGAAGCCTTTCATTGTAAATGCTGGAAACCTATGTTTGACTCTTGGATATGCATGCTGAAGCTCCTTTCTTGAGGATGCTTGGCCTTTGTTACTGGGTTAATGAAGACAAAGAAGAGAGTGTTTAAAGGGCTGAATCTTCATCATACCCTTATTAAGAGAAATGAGAGCTGCATGGGTTAAGAAGAGAAAATATCTGGTTTAAAATCAGAGCATTGTGTTATCAATATGAAGTGTGCTCACAGATGAGAGTGGAAAGATTGCTCAGTGGTTAAGAGGAGTAGCTCCTCCTCCAGAAAACTCAAGATTTATTATCATAACCCACATAAAAGCTCACAACCATCTATAACTCCAACCCCAAGGCATCCAATGCCTTCTTTTGGACTCCATGGACATTGGGGACACACATAGTACAGACATACCTGCAAGCAAAAAACCCATATAGTTAAATAATTAAATAAATTAATACTTAAAAAAGAAAAAAAGTGTTCACATATGGAGTCTGGTAAAAAAAATGTTATGGGTGGAAAGAATTTAAAAACTAGAAAACAGGGAAGAAGAGGTGTTAGCAGGGATAAGAGAGAGATAGGAAAGTCTGGGCATGAGGTTAATATGCATTATATACATATATGAAATTCTCAGAGAACACGTTTAATAAAAATTATGAATAATAAGTATTCCAAGTTGAAATTTCATCACAACTATTGAATTAGACCAATTAGTAGGCATCAAGTGAGAAATAGATATCAACAAGTTATTCAAAGAGTATATTTGAACTGATCTTTAAAAGGAGCAATGATCATGTGAAGAATTTCTCAAAACATAGTCACAGAGACTACTCATTGGGTCCACTACAAATTTAAATGCAAACTCAAAAGAAAGCAGCTAATGATAATGGGAATTTGGGTGATGTCAAGGCAAGACTTTCTAAAAGGCAGGTCTATCTCTTTCCCCCAAGATGATGTTTAAAAGAGCAAAGGATTCGATTCTAGAGAAAGGCAGAAGAGTATGCCAGTGACTTAGTTGCAGTGAGAGTTTGGGGCATCAAGATGAAGTTGGGCTAGAGAGCAGTTCATATAAATGTCCCATGCTTAGCACAGTAGGAAGCATGGGGACAGATGCTGTACATCTGAGAATGAGTTGGAAGTTGTGTGGTCCAGATTTATGTATATAAGTTCTGGAATATAAATTCCAGGTTTATATTACTGGCTATCATTTGTCTCTGATCTCTTGCTACCCTGCAAACAAAGTTAGGTTCATCATATCCAGGAGAAATAATTGAATGGTGTTGTTGGAGTCATTTAATCTGTATTCAATAATGAACTATGGTATTATGAATGGAAAATATCCACCATCAGCTCACATATTTAATCACTAGGTACTTGTTTTTTAGGGGTGTTTCTGGAGGTTGTGAAATCTTTAGCAGGCAGAGCCCTGCTGGAGGAAGAAAATCACTGGGCATGGCTTTTAAAGTTTATGTCATCACTCCACTTCATTTGTTCTGTGCTTCCTATATGCTAATCAAACATTTAACCTCTCTTCCTCCTGCTCACATGGCCATGGCAGACCTCCACTACTGTTAGAGAACCTCCCTTTAGAACTGTAAGACACACTTTCATCTATAAGTCATGGTGTTTCTTCACAATAACAGGAAAAACAAAACAAAACAACAACAACAACAGATACATGAACCTACTGAACAAATCAACTTTCCTCTAACTCTGAGGAATAAACAGTTCTGGAAACTTCTCTCTCCTCCTCCCTGATTCTGTCTTCTTTTCCCTCCATTCCTTCTTCTCCTTTCTCCTCCTACTCCCTTCACCCTTAGCCCCCTTCTTCTGTTCCTCTCCCTATCTCTTTCACTCCCCTAACTGCTCCCTCTCTCCCTCTCCCCATCCCAGTCCTCCTTCTCCCTTGTGACGTTTATATTTGTTGTCACTATACTACCTCTGAAATCAACTACAACCCAACAACTGGGAGTACCGTGAAGAAGTTTCTTGACTGGATCCTTTGAGGTGAGATCAACCCTAAATCTGGATTATTTGAGGTTGGAAGATCATCCCTAAATCTGATCCCCACCTTCTGGTGGCAACCTAAACACCAGGACCTGAAAGAAAAAGAAAGCTTTTTGCTTTTGCCTACTTGCACTACCTCTCCCTGGCAAATTCATCTATCCTGCAGATGAAACATTTCTTCATTGGTAGTAGAATCTACTTTGTGAGATTACAAAATAGACCAAAGACTAGTGAGACCTTCAGGTTTGTAGACTGAAGAGAATCAGATTCTTGGCTTTTCCATCAAGAGACAGCCATTGTTGGGCTAGACAGACCTCAGCCTGTAAGCTAGTCTAATACAATATATTAATATATATACGTTTGTGTGTGTGTGTGTGTACATATGTATGTGTGTATTCTTTGTATATATGCATATAAATAGGTATGATAGAGAGAGACCTTTATCAAAAATTACACTTTTGTGATTTACTTAAAAGGGTATCACTAGGTCAACGCTTTACTTGTGGTAGCCAGGAGCTCACATTCTGTGCTGTATCTTTCTGCAGAAGTTTTAGTTTTCATTAACTTTGTGATTTTACGTGTTGACCTTTCTTAGATTTCAAAACTGGAGCAAACAGCTGAGAGGACAATTTAACATATCAAAACAGACCTGGCCACTAGGTTCTCTCAGCCTCCCTCAGTTCCACCTTGTTACAGAGCCCACCTGCCTAGCATACCCCTCCCCCTCCCCTAAACTTCTCCAGGCCAGAGGCTGAGCTACCCTTCCCCCAGCTGCCCTCCCCTATAAAATACAAACATTTTTGGTTACCTGAATACTTCATCTCCTCTCTTTGGGCCTCTGGCCCAAATGTATATATATATACATTTCTATCAGTTTCTTCCCTCTGAAATACCCTGAATGGTACTCTTTCTCCCCCTTTCCTTCTCTCTTTCTCTTTCTTATGTCTGAAATATTCCAGATGCCACAAGGAGTCAAGATAGATACATATATTTTGACTTTTACAAAATTTAAATTCTTGTTGGCATGAAAAAAATTAAGTTAATATATAAGCCGGATAACTTCAGTTTACATGTTTTTGTTAAGATATTAATAATGTGATAGTCTATATTATCAAATAACACCAATAAATTATTTAGCATGTTATAAGTAAACTGTAGTAAAAGCTAAGGAGTTGGTGCAGTGAATATTATGGACTTCTCTTGAAGAGAATTCAGACTTTGTTATCAGCTCTCATACAGCGGCTCACAACCAAAAGTAACTCCAGTTCCAGGGTATCTGAAGCCTTAGTTTGGTTTCTGTGGGAACGTGCAGATATATGTTATACATACACTCAAATGAGTACACAGACACATATTAAAAGTAAGTCTTTAAAAAAGAACCTGTAGTACTAGGTAAAACTGTTTCTGATCTAAAGAAGTGAAACTTTAATTGTTTTTATTTTATGGCATTATTACAACCTCTTTATAAATCAAACAAAAATAGGCTTATCCAAAAATTCTTAAGTATCAATTTCTAGGAAAGATTAAATCATCTATATAAAATACAAAATGTTTAATTCAATACACTATGAACAAGTATTAATTAAATCTATAAAGTAAATATTGCTTAATATTAGGAGGGATGACATTGTAAATACACCAAATAGGTCTTAATAATAGCAACTACTGCCGGCCTTTCTCTGGGACAACTCTATTCCCAGAGGACTTTAATTAACTCACTTTATCTTTATCATGATACTTTACAATGTGGGGAAGTTAAGTAGCCATAGGTCTCATGGAGATTACTGCAGGCTGATAGTCATCCCACAACATGCCTCTGCACTGTTCTTGCCTATTCTTTTGAATGCTCATACAAACACCAGACAACCTATGACTCCTAACTTACAGAGCCCTGATAACGAAGAGCACATGTTAAGATCAACACAGCAAATCTCAAAATGAATAAAAACTAAATCTACTGAAGTAAGACAGGCCACACAGAATGAGAGCTCCTGGCTGCAAGTAAAGCATTGACCAAGTAATGTCCTCCTTTTAACTAAAACACAAAAATGTAATTTTTTAAAAAGATTCATTGGATTTGGCTTAAACATTTGATTTCTAGGGAAATGTTAGATGTATTAATCACTGAAAATGAAACTATACATACCTCCTTATTTTAAAGGATAAGGTACTTATTAAACTCAAGATAGTAATAGGAATATAAACATCAACAATTTTATGTTTTCCAAATGTATATTCATGTGGCAAAAGTGATAACCTCTACACTACAGAAACCCATTATAAATTTATTTTTGTAAATAACTCACAAAATTAAAAATTAAGTAAGCAGAAAAATAAGACCTTGGCTAGATCGATGGCTCAGCACATGAAAGATTTTGCTGCTGAGTCTATTGACCTGAGTTCAAGCACCATGACCCACATGCTGCAAAAGCAGAGTTGACTCCCATAGTTGTCTTCTGCCTTACACAAGCACACTGTGGCATGCACACACACACATAACAAATCCCTGAACACCCACACATAGACATGGCTGTGTACACACACACACACACACACACACACACACACACACACACACACACAAATATATAGAATACTTCTATTTTTCAAAAAGAAAACTAAAAGTTAAGGAGTAACTGAAGACATGTATGAATGCCATAAATACAGGCTTTTTGAAAAATAAACTAAAATGATAACATGCACAAAAAATGGTCAGCATTAGCACCAATTGAAGAAAGCCAGGTTCAGAAAACAAAATTTATTATTTTTCTCTCTCTTGGACTCATGATTCCTTCCACCACCAGGTTCTGTCCAAGTTTACAGAATCAGCCATACTTTCCCTCTTATGAAGTGGGCATCTCATCCAAACAAAAAGTGATTGGTTGATTCCATAGTATTTGATACAATATTGTACCTGTGGGCAATATTGTGTGACACTCTTCCTGGTGAGATATGAATAAATCTTTATTCAACACAGATAGTTAATGACAAATCAAAGCATGGATCATACCTGTGGTGCTTTGGATGAGAATGACCCATCATTCACGAGGGAGTAGAAGTCTTTGATTAAAAAGTGTGGTTTGTTGGAGGAATTATGTCAATGAGTATAGAGTTTGAGGTTTCAAAAGCCTTCACCAGGCTTATTCTCTCTCTCTCTCTCTCCCTCCCTCTTCCTCTGTATCACAGTTCACAATGTAGCTCTCAGCTATTGTTCCAGCTTATTTAAAGACTTCCTTTGGTCCAGTATTTCTTCACTGTTCTTCTTTTCCTCCTTTTTAGAATGGTAGTGCCTATAATGTGCCATTGTATATTGGAAGTATATGATCTGCTTTTTAATTTTTATTTTATAGAGATTGCTTTGATTGTCAGAAGAGATTTTGGACTTTGGATCTCTTTGAGTTCAAGGCCAGCCTGGGCTACCAAGTGAGCTCCAGGAGAGGCGCAAAGCTACACAGAGAAACCCTGTCTCGAAAAACCAAAAAAAAAAAAAAAAAAAAAAAAAAAAAAAAAAAAAAAAAAAAAAACCTTTGGACTTTTAAAAAGCACGAAGTATGTGACACATTGCCAAACTGACACAGCCCAGAGACACTTAGCAATAGATAATCAATTAAGAACTTTCTTCATCAGATTTGCCTGTGGCTATGACTATGAGGAATTGCCCTGCTTGATGTTTGATGTCAGAGGGCCCAGACCACTATTTTGCAGACCCAAACTCTAGTTCTCATGCTATTATTAGATTTTCTAGAACCACTTAATATATGTAGTTCCTGACTCTCAATATGCAGAAAGAGTTCTTTTACATATTGAAACTGCTAAGTTTATTTCAGATAATGCAGAATTGGCTTTGTTATTTATTAAGTTACAAGAAATAATCAGAAATAGAAATCGCCCCTTATATATAGTACATATTAGATTCCCTACAAGCCTACAAGGCCCTCTAACACAAGGTAATGTTGAAATTGATCTACTATTGGTAGGAAATGTGCTAGAAGCCTCAGAATTTCATTAAAAAAACACCATATCAATAGTAAGGATGTGAAAAAAAAGTTTTTTCTATCACTTGGCAACAAGCAAAGGAAATTAAAAGTAAATGTCCTACTTGTTCCTTGTATAACCAAACTTCACTACCTACAGAAAAAACCCAAAGGGTACTCAAAGAAGTGAAATTTGTCAAATGAAAGTGTTCATTTTGCAGACTTTGGAAAATGAAAATACACTATACCATAGACGTGTGTTCATGATTTCAACGGGCAACTGCTTTGAGTTCTGGAAACGCTGATTCTGTAATCACACATTTGTTAGAAGTTATGGCCAACATGAGAATACTTGATAATTTAAGACTGATAATGCTCCAGCATGTCTCCAGTAAAATGAAACAATTTATTGCATGTTACAACAAAACACATAGTACAGATATACAACTCAATCCTACAGGGCAAAGAGTTACAGAAAGATTTAATCAAACTGTAGAAGATATGCTTAAAAAACAGAAAGGTATAATAAAGAACCCCACAGATAGACTGCACAATGTTTTGTTATCTTTAAATTTTCTAAATTCTAATGAGAAAGAAATGACAGCTACAGAGAGACATTGGATAATAGAGAAAACTTCTGAATTAGATTTTCCTGTATAAAGATGTATTGACCTCAGAATGGAAACCAGGATATGTGTTATGTTGTGGAAGAGAGTTTGTTTTTGTTTTCACAGGAGGAGAAAAACTATGGATACCATCGAAATGGATAAATATTAGATTTGAATAAGAGAGACTTCTTGATTAGAAGATGTGATTGTTTATCAACCAGCATGACCATCCAATCTAAACTAACTTATAAGACAAACAAATGATGTTCATTTGATCAGATATAACTTACCAAAAGGGAAACTTCCCAAAGTTAGGTTTGGGGTGTGGGTTTGTATTTGTCTTCCCAGGAGAATGAAGGCATCTAGCTAAGGAATCTGAAGACCAGTGGACAAATGAGTCATCCAAAGAAAAAGGATGTATCATCTAGAGGAAATATTCCAAGAAAAAGAATTAAATTGGCTTATTTGTATATCACATTTCCAATAGGATAAAATTTCATAAATCTTCTCAAATGTTTGTTCCTGCTGTTCTCTATAGATATATAATGCAAATAGTCTTTTTGTAGTCACAGTTCAATTCAAGATTAAAGCTGGCTTTGGAGTTGGAGCGTGGCTCTCTTCTTCTCTAAACCCAAGCATGTTTGTTAAATGTAAAATTCAAAATCTCTGTCTCATGTCAGAAGAGCCACCTGATATGAGAAGAAAGAAAAAACAAAATTAAGAAATTATTTGTTGCTACTAATGCCACAATCCTTTGGTTTTATTTTGACTCTTTAAAAATTTTCTTATGGTATAAATATTACCTCAAAATTTATAAAATTGAAATATATTTTAAAATTTTTGTCATTATATCAATGATCATATAAAGCACTAATTCTTGAAAAAGGCTCAATCTAGCTTCCTGTACATGGTTTTAGGTTTGAATCTCTATCAGGTAACTAAGAATTAAGTTTTTGTATTCTAGAGGTACATAACAAATTACGGTCATTTAACTTGTTTGTGATCTGCTGCATATGACATTTAAAATATTTAAGTTTTCTGTAGTAAACCATGACTATGCCTAACAGTGACCTTTGAAGTTTCCAAAAGGAGGATGGGGCCACAAGATAAGGTTATCACATGGACTATGGTAATACCACTAAGCTGACAAACACCACCTAAAGATCAACTTTGGACTACAAACTGCTGAGGACAATTTCAAGGTGGCTAGCTAAGGTACTCTAGCTTCACAAGTTATTTAGCTAAGACTTGAGATAAGCCCTACATTTTTCCATTACACAGAGGATGGATAACAAATGATACAGTTAGCTTTTGCAGGACTTTATAGGTTAGTAGTTGTCACCTATTACACTCAAACTTACAGTCATATTAGAGAGTCAAACAGAGAAATATTTTACATAGACAAATGGTCTTCAAACACTTCAGAGAACTACAGAATATAACTTTTAAGATAGTTTAATAACATGATTCTTTTTTTTTTTTTCAAGACAATGTGACATGTTTGCTTCTGGCAGCCAATCTACTTCAGAGAAGATGATGGTCTTCAAAGAAACTACATATGGAGTTTACTCTCTTTGTGGCAAAAGTTAGCCACTGGGCCATAAAGTGTCCTTGCCTCAATTACTGACAATATGTTCTCCAAATTGGACATGAAGGACATAAAAGAAAGTGACTGCCAAATTATGCCAAGACAAGGCAGGACAGTCTTTCAAAAATCCTGATTCACACATCTGACAGAGGGCTGATCTCCAAAATATATAAATAACTCAAAAAGCTAGACTTCAAAATACTGAACAATCCAGCTGAAAAATGGACTACAGAGCTTAACAGAGAATTCTCAACAGAAGAAACTCAAATGGCTGAAAGACATCTAAGGAATTGCTCAACATCTTTAGTCATCAGGGAAATGCAAATC
This sequence comes from Peromyscus melanophrys, assembly GCA_902168415.1. Taxonomy (NCBI): domain Eukaryota; kingdom Metazoa; phylum Chordata; class Mammalia; order Rodentia; family Cricetidae; genus Peromyscus; species Peromyscus melanophrys. Next base: position 5,852 of record CABHPR010114654.1, on the reverse strand, counting down.
AAAACAACTCTGAGATACCATCTTACACCTGTCAAATGGCTAAGATCAAAAACACTGAAGACAGCTTATGTTGGAGAGGATGTGGAGCAAAGGGAACACTTCTCCACTGTTGGTGGGAATGCAAACTTGTAAAGTCACTCTGGAAATCAGTATGGTGGTTTCTCAGAAAATTGGGAATAAGTCTTCCTCAAGACCCAGCTATACCACTCTTGGGCATTCTAAGGAATGTTCAATCTTACCACAAGGACACATGCTCAACTATGTTCATATTAGCATTATTCATAATAGCAAGAACCTGGAAACAACCTAGATGCCCCTCAACTGAAGAATGGATAAAGAAAATGTGGCACATATACACAATGGAATGCTACTCAGCAGTAAAAAAAAATGATATCATGAAATTTGCAGGAAAATGGATGGAACTAGAAAATATCATCCTGAGTGAGGTAACCCAGACTCAAAAGGAAAAACAGTATGTACTCACTCATAAGTGGATATTAGATATGAGGGAAGGGATGGCCAGACTGCAACCCATAGCTCCAGAGAGGCTAGCTAACAGGGAAAGACCTTAGGAAGGAACACATAGATGACCCAGGGAAGGAGAAGTAGATTAGATCTACATGAGCAGACTGGGTGTGGGGGGGTGGCAGAGGGTGAGGAGTGGGGGAAGAGAACATAGAGATATGGGAGGGTCAAGCTGGAACAGGGACAGAATGGGAGAGCAGGGAGGGAGATACCATGATAAATGAGGACATCATGAGAATAGGAAGAGGCAGGGTGCTGGGGAGGCTCTCAGGAATCCACAAGGATGACCCCACCTTGGTCTGCTGGCAATGGTGCAGAGGGTGCCTGGACTGGTTTACTCTGGTGACTGGTCTAACGAATAACCTAGCTGTCATCATAGAGCCTTTGTTCAGTGACTGATGGAGGCAGATGCAGAGATCCATGACCAGGCACCAAGCTGAACTCTGGGAATCCAACTGATGAGAGAGGAGGGATTCTGTAGGCGGAAGACATCGAGATCATGATGGGAGGACGTGCAGAGATGACTGGCCACACTAGTGGAACCCCATGAAGTGTGGACTGGTGGCTGTGGAGCCCCCATGGGACTGGACTAGGCCCTCTGGATATGCAAGACGGTTGTTTGGCTCAAACTGTTTGGGGGGCACCCAGGCAAGAGGATTGGGATCTGTCCCTGGTGCATGGGCAGGCTACTGCGAATCTAGGGCCTGTGATGTGATGCCTTGCATAGTCTTGGTGCAGTGGGAAGGGGCTTTCACATGCGTAGGCTCAGTGTGCTGGGCTCTGCTGACTCCCCATGGGAGACCTTGATTTGGAGGATGTCAGGATGTGGGGTGGCTTGGGAGAGAGGGCTGGGGGTGGGAGGAGGGAGGAGGGGGGATCTGTGGGTGGTATGTGGAATGAGTAGAAGTTTTTAATAAAGAAACATGAAAAAAAGTATTAAAACAAAAAGAAACCCACAAAAATTCTGATTCAAAGAAAAGTCTGCCAAGATATTCTATTCCTGTTGGCTAAAGATGAATGACCCAATGTTACAGAGGAACCTTGGGTGACTGTACAGCCAACCAGTTGTTTTGGTCATTTCTTAGTTTTAGAAGTTGTTTGCTCTGTATGTTCTGTTTACTTAGATAATATATACTTCTTAGGTCTCTTATGGAGTCGAAGACTTGATAGTTGATAGTTATTGTTTTCCTTGTTAAAAATTCAGAAAAGAAACTCATAAAAAGAGGTGTAAAGTATATAAGGGTTGAGAGACATAAAAAGGTAGTTTTGGGTTGGTAATGCAAGTTAGACTAGAAAATGAATTAAGTACAACACTTATGCCTCACCAAGATAAGATAGACTATGGTGCATTTTTTTCAGAATTTGTAAAATGCAAATGGTCCAGACATTGTTAATGTAATTATTGCCTGTATATATTTTTATATAGTTTATATATTTATTGCATATAGTTTTTCTATGTTAATAAAAAACCTTTGCTTTTTATTTAGATGAAAGGGGGGAAATGCATGATACTTTGTTTATACTCTAACAAATAAAGCTTGCTTGGAGTCAGAGGGCAGAGCTAGCCACTAGTTAATCATAGAGAATTGGAGGTCTGTACAGAGAGGAAACAAGAAGTGATAAAGCATAGCAGAGACAGGAACTCAGCCATTCTGTTTGGAGAAATGGAAGAGGTAGGATGTTAACAAAGACTATTGGGTCCAGCCCTTTATAGTCTTTTCCCAGAGTTCCAAAGAGACACTACCAAAATTGAAAATCAATCAGTCTGCGGGATTTTGAATGAATGTAATCTCTTTAGTCCATTAACTTTATTCTACTAAGTAAATTATCTCTCTACAAGGCTTCTTTTCTGCTCTCATACTTAGCTCCTTTCTTGCCTGATTCTCTCTACATTTTTCTGCTGTTCTCTTTATGTTCTATCATAGTTCTCTGATGTTAGTCCTACCCCATCTCAGTTCTTCCTCTTAGGTATTTAAAGTCTCTGAGGTTTACCATTATATACCCAGGCAATCTGCAATACTCTAGCCAAAGCAAGGTCACATGGCTTGAATTTTTTCAAGGTCAAACAGAGGAGATAAGATCCACACAAATAGCAGTAATTGTCAGCTATCATTTGCAACCCAAAAGGGGAGTTATTGAAGGAGATGGAGTCAACTAAGGGCTAAAATTGGTTAATAGATCAAAAAGGGGAATTTATGTGTTCAAACTATATTCTTAGAAGTGGTTAGGTAAAATGTTAGAAGTTTTATGTTACTAAGTCATGAGTAAAATAAAACTGCTTTTTTATCCTTTGGAGCCATATCTGTCTCAGCCTAATCTCAGCAGTGCTGTTTTCCCGCAGTGCTAGGGAAATGATCTCAGTAGTTTGATGTATGTAAAAGCCCTTTGTTCTGAGTTAATTGTTAAAGGGGGACTTGGGTTATGGGAGGAAGGGGAGTTTAAGCTTAACTTGCACAAGAACAAAGCTTTGTACCTAACATCCACCTGGCCTTGGTGATTGTCTCAGTATGTATATTTACTTTATTTTAGGAGCCTAGCAGGTAGTCTGAATGCTTATCTATCTGCAGTCTGTCATTGGAATGTTTAAGAAGTTTCTCAGATAATTTTTTTTTTCCTGGAGATGACCCTGGCCAGATACTTGCTAATGGAGATAATTACAGAAAGGCAGACATCTGGGTCTAATGCTAAACAGGAGAACAAAAGCCTGGAGATGTTATCTAAATATCCCAATAGGGGAAAATTGTGAATGAATAATCAATCAAATGGGAAAGGTACAATAGCACACAAGAAATTCATTGTAGGACACAGCTATTATATTCAAAAGCCAGTATCTCCAATGCTCCTTGAGGCTTGGCTTTATCCTCTGGAGGAGCCCAGGTATTAGCTTTTGCCACTGTCAGTTGAATTCCTACTATATACTTCTGCACTTGCAGTTAGAAGTCACTAGTGGCTGCTCTCCTGATTCTCTGATCTCTCAGATTTTTACCCTGATACCTGTCTGATGGTCTTTATTAATAAGATTAATTAGGATTATGCTTCAGTTTCCTCATATATTTAATTCTGTAGTAATATGCTTGCTTGTCTACACTCATGATATACCTATTCTTAAAATTGGTCTTACAAAGTTTTCTGTACATACAATGTGTGTTACTTTATGCAAGCTTTCCTAAGAACAAATCTGTAGCAGTGGATGTGAGACTTTAATAAGAACAATTTTTTCCTGACTTTCATTATTTATCATAATCTTACTTTGTAAACATTCACTCTGACTCACCATATTCCCTGCAATACAAAACCGTATTTGGCTCTCCAGAACCTGGCCAAATTCAAATCCCATAAGCAGTGTGATCTTTTAAATAAAACAGTATGGATCTGTATTTTATTCTCAGCACACACATGGAGGCTCAGAACTACCTGTAACTCCAGTTCCTACACCTTCTCAGACATTAGACAGACAGGCATGTGGTACACAGACATGCATACAGGAAAAACACCCATACACATAAAAAGTAAATGTATCTTTAAAAAAGCTATAAATAATATCTAATGCAATTACTAGAGAGGGATTGATTTAATAGCATAACACTTATTGTTGTTTACTAATATTTAAATGCATAAATATCCTGACCTAAATAGGTGATTATGTATTTAAAATATATTTGCCTAGGTGTGAACCTGTTTTAAATCTGTTGAATACTAACACAGTACTGTGTTTTCTTTTTCTTTTTTTTTCTGATTTAGAAGCCTGTTATATTTCATACCATGTTTCAATATTTTTTTTTCAAGAAAAATGGATGCTACATCACTGGTTCTGCACTGGTGCTTTTCCTGGGCTTCTGTAGGAGGACTATGCAAGCCTATCACAATCACTAGTGCATATTCAACATACTTGTTTGTCTACCATTAATGTTTGCATTCCATTTTTGATTGTGTCAGGCCAGAAGATGAAATTCCCCATGTATCTGTTTGCCTTCTTTCTTGCTGGTCACAGGATACCCCTTACCTGTAACCTAATAAGGAATAGTAGAGAAAGGCATAAAGCTTCTCAAAAGTCCACTGTAAAGTATTTCCCTCTTCCTGAATGCCAGGGATGTGCCATATATTTTGAATTATAAATGAAGCTTCTGTCATTTCCTAGGGAAGGCAAGGATAGTAGCTGACCCTTGAGTAGAAAGGGTGAGCTCATTCCTCCACTGCAAACTGAAAGGCAGTCAGGGGCAACTCCTCAGATCAGAGATTGTAGATGATCATTGGCTTAAAATTATCAATTGTGCTGGGGAGAGAGATCATTTGGAAAAGTGCAAGCCTTGAGTCAATGTACATGTGAGATCAATCCCTAGAACCTGTGTAAAAGGCTAGGTATGATAGTGCCTGCTTGTAATCACAGTTTGAGGGAATGGGGAGACAGGGGAATGCTTGATGTTCTCTGTCAGTCTAACCTATCCTAATAGGAAGTGGCCTGTCTCAAAAAACAAGGCAGATGGCACCCGATAAAAAAGATTGACCTTAAACCTCTACATACATGTGAGGTTGAAGATGTTCACATGCAGATGAACATACACAGAAACACACAAAATCATCACTAAACCAGTTAATGTACATAGTCTCATGTACATGGTCTCATGTAGATAGTCTAGCCTGAAACTCATTATGTAGTTGAAGATGACCCTAAGATCTTGAACTACTAATTTCTACCTCGATTTCCAGAGTGCTGGGATTACACACACAAACATTTATGCTGTTATATGTGATACTGGATATAGAACCCAGGGCCACATGCACGCTAAGCAAAACTTTTCCCAACTGAGCTACATGTTCATCCACATATTTCTGGTTTTTTCTCATTAAAAATGCAATTAAACTGCCTTCTGTGGAGAAGAAAAAAATACTTTTATTAAAGACTTGTGCCCTTCAGCAGGCATATTTACTGATACCATCCCACCTAACTGACCCCTGAAAGATGAGTATTGAGTTTGACTCTGTGAAGAAGAAATCCTAGATATCCCTTTGTATTGCATAGGTAGCCATCCCCCTGCCTCACAGCAGGGACAGCACTGCAACTCCAGTCTCCAGTGAGCAGCTTTGCTCCCAACCAGGTGGATCACCAGTATCATTCCATATTTTTTGCCATAGGGAAATGAAAACTTCCTTCTAATCAGCCATGATTTTCAGCTGGGTGTGGGAGCTAAATTGACATGGAACAGACTACTAGAAACAACGTATGTGTTTCAGGTGATATGCAAGGTACAAAATGAGAAGTATACCAAAGAAAAGGCTTGACCAAAATGCCTTTCCATGAGGTTGAGCAAAGAGGTATCTATGGAAAA
>CABHPR010114653.1:0-40078 GCA_902168415.1 Peromyscus melanophrys | reverse complement strand
GGGGGGGGGTCCTACTTGGATGGGAACAGCTTGCCAACACAAGAGTGACACCAAGCGATGCTCAAAAGCACGCACTTGCCATTGTAGGATACACAAAAGCCTTCCACATGCATCATCTGATTTGATCCTCACAGTCACTTTGTGAAGGTCACGGCCTCAACTGCAGCATCCTAGAGTTCAAAGAAGCTAAGAGAATTTCAAAAATGTGCTGGCTAACCAAGGTTGGTGTAAAACTTAGTCTATATTCACCATGTCCATACAAGTAAGTGTGAAATCAGTGTGCGAATGGGAGGGATATAAAGGGAACTCATGGCCTCAGGGAGTGTCTTTGGGGCTGATAATAAACATTTAAATATCAGACACTCTCAAGCTATCAAAAATTACATTTTTTCCAATGGTACTAAAATATGAAAAAAGACCATAAGGGATGCTGAATTAAAGGATGCCAAGGATGAAAGATCTCAAATTCTGAAATGTTGTGATATGAAAGAAAATAGACCTCTTAGAACTCATGGCCTAAACCGATAGATAGGTGACAGTATTTGATGAATATAACCCTACAGGTACACATTTATTTTTAATCTTGCAGATCTCTAACCAGTTTAGAAAGAAGGTGATGTGAAGTGAGTCTGAAATTGCAGAGTTAAAGTTCACATTAAGTTTGTTTGGCTCATGGGGTTTTATGAGCTGGAGTGGCAGGAATAAAGCCATGTTTTGGGGTGTGACGCTTGTGACATCTTCCAAGGTTTCTTGGTAGGAGTCTCTAAGGAGTAGGGAGGTCATTTGTTGTATGGGGGGAGCCATAGCTTAAGCTACCCTTCAGGGGACTCTAAACCGGCAGATCTCCATGTTGATATGACGTATGGATACTAAACAAAGGGAAATAAAAACAGCATTCAGAGTAACCAAGGGGGAAGTGAAAATACTGCACCAGGCATTTTATGCCTATTACCTAAGCTGGAAGTGACAACATGCCAAAAATAAAGAGAATTTCGAAAAGATCTTGGAGATTTCCCATACTTCACGAGCCACGCTAGTCTTGAAAGAGCCTCTCTCAATCTTATGACCTTGGGGGCTAGGCAGGAAGTCTGTCTCTGTGGCTCTCTGCTGAGGAACAGAGGGATGGAGGCTCTGCCTGGGCAGACAAAGGAAATCTAGAATCCATGGGAATAGCAAAAGCATGACAGCCTGGGTAAATAGGAAGGAGATGAAGGAAGACTTCTTCCAAAACAAAGACGATAGATCGTTTAATGCTAACGCTTAAATATGTATAACTTTTAAAAGCAGGATTTATCAGGCCATGCCCTTCCAGCCTCTCACCCCATGGTTAAATAAATTGGAGAACTTCTGAACATGAGCTAGTCTCCCTAGAGAATCACAGTGGATGTCAACCCAGTGTTGTCTAAGTCCTGCAGTGTAGACATCTACTGCATTTGAACATTTGAACATTGGCAGAATTGGGATTCAAATAGGGTTAATTTTGAAACTTGTGTGCTTAACTTCTCTGACATACTCCATTCTTTTTAATTTTTTTCTGTTTACTGAAAATAGATTATTTTCTCATATAGTATGTCCTGATTACAGTTTCCTCTCTCTCTCTACTTCTCCCAGTTCCTTTCCATTTCCCCTTACCTCCTGATCCACTCCCTTTCTGTCTCTCATTAGGAAAGATCAGGCTTCTAAGATATAACAACCAAACATGACAAAATAAAATATAGTAAGATGAAGCAAAAATATCATTTCCAAATTGGACACTGTAACTCAGCAGGAGAAGAGTCCCAAGAGCGGGTATAAGAGTCAGAGACCCACTCGTTCTCACAGTCAGAGTCTCATATAAATACTAAGCTAATAGCCTTGCTTCGTTGACTCAGAGGTCCTTGTTCTCCTGTGTCCTCCATCCCCTCTCGCTCCTACAATCTTTCTGCCTCCTCTTCTGCAGGATTTCCTGAGCTCTGAATGGAGAGATTTGATGAAGACCTTCCATTTAGACTGTCTGTCTCTGTCTCTCTCTCTCTCTCTGTCTTTCTCTCTCTGTCAGGCTGTGAATCTCTGCATATGTTCCCATCTGCTGTGGGAGGAAGCCTCTCTGATGACTACTGACTAAGGCACTGATCTATGAGTATAGCAGAATATCATTAGTAATCATTTTATTGATCCTTTTCTTTTTTAAGACCAGTAGTGTTCAGTTTTACCCTTGGTCTCTGGGCATTTTAGTCTCTGGTTCTTGGGGCAGAAGTAGAGAATGTGAGGATGGCCAGCTGGAATTGGAGAGCATCTAGGGAGTAGTGTGGAAATCTAGTACAATGGAAACTTCCTGGAATGTATGAGGGCGACCCTAATCAGAATTCCTGGCAATGAGGGATATGTAGTTCCCTGATCTTATCCTATTGAGGCCATACGCTCTCCCAAAGCACAAGACACTTTTAAGGAAAGTAGAAAGTGAATAAAACAAACTGAAAAACTAAAATCAGCAAACTTGAGCTCCAAGTTCTAACTGAGGCACTCAGGCAACCACCGAAATTTCCTGTCTTAGTTTCCTCAAGTAGAAAATGGAGATGATAATACTTTGCTCAACTTACTCCCTGCACTTTGACACAGACACAAATAAAACTGTGACAATGAATGTTCTCTGTAAACGAAGACATGCTGGGACTTGCTGATTACTTGATTAATAACCATGCATACATAAAACAGTCCCCTTCATTGTTCAAATCTGAGTGTCTACTATGGAATGGATTAGATAAAGTCTTGGCTTCTACTTGAAAGAATGTGTACGTGAGTGGCTACACAACTGCTGAGCACTTTGTGCATACCTCTCCTTTATGACTGTAACATTTAATCGACTTTTTTTGAAATTCAAAGCAAAATACTCAACAGGACAACCTGATGATCAGGTGATCTTCATCAAAGCCTATAAATGATTTAATGTAAATTATTAAATATAATATAAATTATTTAACATAAATTATTTAATTATACATGTGTAACCAGTGTTACTAGTGTTATGCAGCAGAAGTCATATTAAATTTTTAACTAATGTAACATAATCTATCCTCTCTAACAACCCCATGCTATAAAGTTTTACTAATATCACCTCACAAAACCGGGCTTCATGGCATAGAGAAGTGAATTATCCTTCTTGAGATCACACAGCAGAAGATATTGGAATTGGGTTTTGAACTCAGTATTGGTGCTACCAGCTCTTTAAAACCAAACCAAACAAACAAATACAAACACACCATATCACTTGATCACAAGCAGCACCACCCAGTCTTCTATAGGGAAGGAAATGCCAATAAGTAAGTGGCAGGAAAAATGATCAGACACTGAGGCTATGTGTGTCCTGGACAAAGCCACCTCATCTCCTACTCCTTCCTAACTGCCAGCAGAGCAGTTGAAGCTGCTTCTCCTTCCAGCGATGATCTCAGACAGCATTAGGGGGAAGAACTGCAAAGAGCACACATTTCCCTGGGATTACACACAGAACTGTTTCTCAAGCCTGTCACAGCAGAGTAGCCCGTCCTGTAATATCTAACATGTGTCCAGCTCTCTGCAGCTCACATTCAGAAGGTATTTGTAACATGTACAAAGATGAAAAGGAATCTTGATCTATGATGGTTGGGGAATGTAGAGACAGCTTTCCCTAACTCTATTTTTTCTTCTCCCAAACAAATGCTCTTAATTCAAAGTGCATGTCTACACTATATAACTTGCCATAAACATGAATTTTGAGGCACCTGTTGAAACCAAGCATAAAACCAAATAAAGTCCCCCAGGGGCAAGATACTTTTCTATCAAATGTTTATAGAATCATTTTTAAAAGGTAAGATTTTATTTGAAGCAGCAATAATCAATTAGAAAAGGGAGCAGAAAGCCCACAGTTTGAATCAGCAGCAAATGTACCACTTACCTATGAAGAAGATGAAGGCTGCAAGAAAAATAATATAGGCCAGTCTCACCGTGAGCATAGTCTGATTTTGACATCGCTGTTTAACTTTACAAAATACGCTGGCTGGCCTCCACATTTTTATATTGTTTGGAACAGTTTTGCTTAAGCTGGGAATCATCTATTCCTTGAAGGTTTGCAAGAATGTTCCCATAAAGACAACTGGCCTTGGTCTTTTCTTTTGAGAAATGTATGGTTTCTGCCTCTATTTCTTATGTGCTTATTGAACTATGGTATTGAGCTTATTTTAACAAATTTCTAGTTTTCTTTAAAGATTTGCTTATTTAGGTTTCAAATTCTTCAAAGCAAAATGGCTCATGAAATGTCCATGATTTTTTTGGTGCAGTTTTATTTCTGATGCTATTGTCATTTCAAATTCTATTTGTGTCTTCCTTTTTCTTCCAGTTACTGGGTTTTTTTTCCCACAGCTTTAATTATTTTATGGGATTTTTCAAAGAAGCGGCTCATGCTCACTTAGCAAAGTCTATTACTTGATATTTGTACAGTTTTCTAATTTAAATTATGGCTTTTCTGTTGATAATCCCCATTCTAGTATTTTCTTTATTCCTTTCCCCCCTAGCTTCCTGGATGGAAAGACTAATTTATTCTTAAGTGTTTAAACGTTTTTAAACTTCTAATAAACCACTTATGAGAACATATTTCTTTCCTAGAACCAACTGACTAGTATCATCCAATTTTTATTTTCATTCAATTCTCAACAGTTGCTATTTTCATTGAATTCAGAAATTAAATTAGTTCATTTTTGTTTTGTTTTAATGTGAGAATATACGGCCTTTTATATGCTATATTTTGTTGCTAATGTTAGTTTTCTGCTACTGTAGCCGCTGAATATGGTTCACACAGCATTATTCAGGGCTTTCCCTGTATGGTCAGACTGAATTAATCTGTGATTGTTCCATGCCCATTGTGTTAAAAGCCAGATCATTCCTACTTATTGAATTCAGAGTCCTCCTCTTTTTAACATTTGGACATTCTTGTTAATTGTATGATTTCAAATACTACATATTTTAATGTTGGCCATTTTTCCACTTTATTCCTATATTCGTTTCTGTTTTATCCTTGCTCTGTTCCTGCTTCATCTCTTTTGAACCTTTGTTTGGGTTGTGCAGGTTTCTCTCATTTTTGTCCCCACTGCTCTAAAGTTGCGAAATCCATTTCTCTTCAAACAGTGCTTATCTTTATTCATTTAGCTTTCAAGTGTCTGGGTTTTTTTTCTTCAAAATCATGTAGAATGAATCAGTATTTATTTTGTCTCCCTTCACCAACAGGACAAGAACTTTAGACTGTGGTTACTTCCCTCAGCAATTCCACATACAAATTCTCAAATTTAGTTTTAGTTACAGTGTGAAAAATGAAATTGAATAGTTCTTTTACATATTAAGTCTTTGGACTTTTTTTTTTTTCAGTCCATGGGCTCAAGATGTTGATTTCCCTGGGTCTTCCCAGGAAAAGGAGCTGTGATCATCTGTACTGACAGTACAGGAGCCAAAATTTGTCTATTATCTCCAAGAAAGGAATCAAGGGACCTGTGGACAGACTTCCTGCTGCTGGCGGGTGGCACAGTGTTGGTCACAGTGAAGATAGGCAAACCAGAGCTAAGAAAAAGGTCAATCCAGCGGTGATAATTTGACAATGAAAGTCATATGAAAGAAAAGATGAGGTATCTCTTTATTGTAAAGACAATGCAGGGGTCACAGTAAACAATAAAGGTGAGGTGAAAGATTCTGCGCACACAGGTCCAGTTGCAAAGGAATGTGCAGACTTGTGGCCCAGGACTACAGGCAAGGCAAGCAGCATTGCATGGATCTTCTAGTGTATTAAAAGTCTTTGTTCTCAAAAAAGCATTTGAACTATTACTTGGTTTTTTAGTTTCTCTGTGTGTGTGTGCGCACGTGAGTGTGCATATGGGGACCAGAGGTCAAGGTTGGGTGTCTTCTTCTATCTTATTTTAATGAGACGGGGTCTTTCACTAAATCCAACACTTGCCATTTTTGCTAGACCAGCTGGCTCATGAGCTCTGAGATTTGCCTGCCTCCTCCAAGCCTGTGCTGTGGCTCTAGACGGAGCCGCTTCACTCAGCTTTTACATGGGTTCCAGGAATGGGAACTGAGGAGCTCGTACAGCATTTGCGTTACCCGCTTAACTATCCCGCCAGCCCCAACTTACTCTTATTGATTCCTTTTCCTGGATTCGTTTCGTTGTTGTGTTTAAGCGATTTGGTTGTTCCTATCCCTCAAAGAACACTCTTGCTTGGCCAACTCTATGTACCTTGTTAATTCAAGAATGTCTTCATTTTGTCCTTGTTATTCCATGAAAGACTGCCCACATAGAAACACTCCAGAGTCAGCAGGAATCCAGGGGGGGATAGTGGGAACTCCTCACACCAGAAGGGGGATTATTATTAGGGAAGAGAAAGGAGGCTAATGGAGGAGAGGGAGAAGGGATGAATACGGTCCAAGTAAGCATGTGTGTACATGAAGTTGACACAATCAAACTCACAATTTTGTACGATTAATACAGTCAAACACCATTTTTAAGTAGTTTTCTGTCTTATTTTCTCTACCTAAGATGAGATTTTCTAGTTCTGAGATCTGTGTGGCCTGGCACTACAGTTCCATCTCACAGGCTTAGAGATGCCTAGTTGTGACTTCATCTTTCACAACAGAATTCTCATTAGTTTGTCTTCATTTCTACTCTTCAGACTATAGCTCTCTAGGTTGGGATCTGGCAGCACCTGGCTCATGGCACCAACAGTCTGAGCTCATTTCTTGTGCCTCTCTTCTCTCCTTTATTGTCTGTGGATTTTGTTTTGATTTGACGACCTTTCTCTTTCCTGCCCTTCTATTTGTTTTTAGTATCGGGGATTGTACTTAAAAGCTTCACACACCACCGCTAAGCTAATGCCAAGACCCTTCCCCGAGTAAAATGTGATTTTTATTACTTAAACTTTAACTACAGCTTTTATGCTATTTTTTTCCGAGTTTAGGCTGGGAAGTAAATATTTCCATATGTGTTCATTTAATTTTACTTATACTTTTATTTGTCTGCGTTAATTTAAAACTCAGCTCCCAGGCTGGGGGTGTAGTTGCAGAGTAGAGTATTTGCTAGATAACGTGTACAAGATCATGGATTCAATCTCCAAGCACCAAAACACCCTCATTTCCCACTACTTACTGTTACTAAAGCTCGTTATTCCAGCACAGATGTATGGATATTCATACTTCCACAAACAGATTCATGTTTTTCCAGGCTCTGGGACTCGTTCTGGGAAGGGATATGAACCTGTATTCTCAGGAGGCAGTGGATATGGAAGGGAGATAAACCCCAGATGTTCCTGACAATAAATCAACTGTCAGTGGAGACACTAGGCTTTTCCCTATGGTCTTTACAGCTGGATGCATACTAAGGAGAAGAAAGAAGGAACACCCCAAGATAATTCCTAAGTTTCTAGTTTCAATGACTGGATAGATGGAGAAGGTGAAATTTTTGAAGGAGGGGGTGATTTGGTTGGAAAGATGATTTTGGCTTCATATGAGCCATTGATATTATTCCAATAGAACTTTCTGAGCATGCCTGTCCCTTTGTAACTATGAAGCAAGCATATAGATGTAAAAATATCAAATCATATATAAGAGCAAAACCATGAGCTCAAGTTTGGCTGAGTGGAGTGAGAAAGAAAGATGGGAAGAAAGCTAAGGAAACCATTGAGTGAGAAAAAGAAACAAAGGAAATAGATATTGATGAAGATGGGAGGGAATAAAATGATAAGAATATAGTCATGAGAGTCAGAGGATGGAAATTCTTCAAGAAAGGGATGCTATCCCACAGGCACAAAAGGGATACTATCCCACAGGCACAAATGCCTTTTAGAGGTCAAGCCGTTGGAGGCACTCTCTTGTTCTGGAATAAAGTTGACTACCAGACTCGATTTTCAATGTTATTGTGAATCATCTCTAAATCCCTTAATTTATATGTATCTTTGGTGGGAAATCAAGAAATGTTGCAGTAAAAGCTGTTCTCCAGTTGACTTTCAAAACAGAAGTTTATACTACTACTGAGTTTTTGTTTTGTTTTGAGTGTTTTCACGAATTTTTTTTTCTTTTCTCTTTCTTTTGGTCAAGGACAATTTAGTTGCAAATAATAGGATCCTATTCAAATTTGTGTGTGCCAGCAAAGGGATGTTTTTTTTTAAAAAAATAATGCAAGTGTAATTTATAGAAACCAAAGTCAGGAAGTCTAGAGAGACCTCCAGGGAGATGGGAATGGGGAACTGGAAAACTGTCAAGGACCAACATAGCAATGTTTACTCCATGTTTATTTCTCCCAAAACTGAGGTCTTGTCAGTTCTCCTCATTCATCTTGTTCGTCTATTCCTCTCTGGAACCCAGATCTCTATTTCTCCATGCACAGGCATGAAAATGGCCACCAAAATACTTCTCCCTGTCCCCTATTAGCACGACCTGAGCTTGCTGAGCATTCTTACGGCTCTATTTCAAAATTTTAAACATTTATGCCTTTATTTCATGTTGGGGTGTGTGTACGTGCCATGGTGCAAATGTGGAGGTCAGAGAACAATTTAGCAGAATCAGTTCTCTCCACCACAGGGATTCTGGGAATGTGTCATCATGCTTGGCAGCAAGCAACTTTATTGGCTGAGCATACATCAGACCTAGTGGGATTGCCAGTTCTCTGCTCTTCTCTTTTAAAAGCCCCAATTCTAGTTGTATCATATTAAAAATAATTCTTGTTCCCACAAAATATCATTTCTGGAGATAATGAGTGTCGTCTGCCAAGCGTTAGAAATGCGTTCCTCCTTTATTCCTCTGCCATCAATTTCTGCGTACCTAGAGGGTTTCTCTTTCACAGACTGCGTCTTGTATTCCCAGAGGTTTTTCTTCTTCCTGAACAGAACATTTCATAAGGAATGATCTCTTGACAGTGGGATAGAGAGTCTCACTCATCTCCTCCCATGAAGGAGGAGTGTTTTCCCCACCAAAATACTGGGAATGAAAGGCAAGTTCATGAGAAGTTCTTAAGCAAATGCCTTTCTTTTTCTTCCTTCTTTCCTTCCTTCCTACTTTCTTTCCTTCTTTCTTTTTCCCTTCCTCTGATGTTTCTTTAAAGGACTGAGAGACAGCCTACCAAAGGCACAGTTCCTAACAGAGAGTCTATTCCCACTCAAGAAGATCAAGATCCTAAGAACCCTTTCAGAAAAAATCTATTAGCACTTCACACACATCACATAGCAAACAAATGATAATAGTTTGAATTCGACTCTCTCTAAAATACAAATGTCATCGTGTCACCCACCCACCCACAATCATTTACAAGGGGCCTCAGACGCTAGAAAGAATTTCAATTCCATTTACTTTCTAGTCTCAAATCTAGATGCTCAAGCAGCCAGTCTTGTTTCTCCCATTCTAGGAGAGACGGTCTAGCTGTGCCCCACAGACATTCCAATTGGACTTTATAACACTCTTGTCACTCCATCAGGTCCAAAGTGTGTTCAGACTTCCAGATAGCCCTTCCTGTGACGTTCTCTCTGTCTAGACTCTCTTCCCTTCCTTTGCTGTCCTCATAGGAAAGTCTTAAGGAGCAACCCACCTTCAGCTGGGCAACAGTCCTGTGCATATGGGTAGAATTGGACTGCCAGGCTTCTCTGTCTCCACAGCATGAGAACCTGTGTGTGCCTCAGATAATGCACCTTGTTGCTATTGCTTTAAAAAATAAACTTATCAGCCGGGCGGTGGTGGCACACGCCTTTAATCCCAACACTCGGAGGCAGAGGCAGGCGGATCTCTGTGAGTTCGAGGCCAGCCTGGTCTACAGAGCGAAATCCAGGAAAGGGGCAAAGCTACACAGAGAAACCCTGTCTCGAAAAACCAAAACCAAAAAAAAAAAAAACTTATCTATTTCCTATTTAAATTAAGAGTGTTTTTGTACACTAGGACCACATATGCTTTATCATTACATATCTAGCTTTTAACTGGAGCCTTGGATATGCTCCATAAACATATAATGAATGATTAATATCTATACATATCAAATTAATATCACTTCACATAAGTGAAAACATGAAGTACACATATTGGAAAACAACTCATAGTGGTTGTTTTAATTAATTTTCAAGGAGCTTGAGTATTTATAGAGCCTCATAATTTTCACTCAGAAGGACTCATCTTGACTCATGATCACCAGTAGCTTCTTTTACTGTTTATTAAAATTTTTCCATTGAAAATCGATTTTCTTTCATACAATACATTCTAATTGCAGTTTCTCCTCCTCCTCACTCTTCCCAGATCCTCCCTACCTCCCCATCACCCCAATCTACACCCCTTCTTTCTCTCTGACATTAGGAAACAAACAGGCATCTAATAACAACAACAACAATAATAAATAAGATAAAAACAAATAGAAAAAAGAGCCCAAAGAAAAAGCACGAGAAACACATGCAGAGGCTAAGTCTCACACATTCACATACACAGAAAACTCACAAAAACCAGATCAGAAACCACAATAGATAAACAAAAGTTCTATAAAAGAAAACAACAAAGGCTAGACAAAAAAAAAAAAAAAAAAAAAAAAAAAAAACCAAAACACTATTCAGTTTTGTGTTGTCCAGTTTTGAACTGGACACAGGAGCTGCCTGTCAGTGTGGTTTGTATACCCACTGAGACTCCTTTAGAGAAAACTTATTTCTCCTTTGTCAGCAGTTATCAACTGGAGAGAGTCTGTGGGATAGGGATGGGGGCGGCTTGTGTCCATTTCCCCTCTCAGTGTTGGGACCCCATCTGCCTTAGACCTGTGCAGGCCCTGTGCATGCCGCCACAGTCTCTGTGAGTTCATGTGTGTGTTTGTCCTGTTGTGTTTAGAGGGCCTTGTTTCCTTGGTGTCGTCCATCCTCTCTGGCTCTTACGATCTTTCTGTTGACAAAGCTCTTCAGTCTTCAAAATCTTTTTTTTCACATGAGCCAAGAGATAAACACATCACTCAAGTAACACACCAAGTAGTAGTGAAAGATACTCTCTTCATTTGTGAAACACTCTTACAGAGCACTCTTATTCCTCATGGGATCCTCCAAATACCCTCAGGGAAAACTCTTGCAGACCCATCTCACAGACTCATCAGTGACTTGCCCTTCACTGTGACCAAAACACCTAACAAATACAACTTAGCAGGGGAAAAGACGTTTGGCTCATGGTCTCAGACTGCCGTGATGGGGTTCATGACAGCAGGAGTGTATGGCAGTGGCTAATGTTGCTGGGGTGGACCTAGAAGAAGAAAGCAGCTGAAACCAGGAACTTGGTGATAACCTTCAAAGGCCCTTCCTTAGTAACCTACTTTGCCAGCCAGTTCCTACCTCCTAATGACTCCATACCCTCCCCAAACAGCCCACCACCTAAGGAACAAGCATTCAGAATACGAGCCTGAGCATTTCAAATTCAAACCATAACAGACACAGAGACTCCTAAGGCTCAAGATGCAAAACAATATGCCCAAGGATTGCCCTGCCAAAAGGTAATGAAAGCAGCAAGCACACAGAAACCCCCAGCTCCTGTGCCAAAGTGTTGATTTCATTTAACCAGTTAGCAGAGAAACTCAAGTTGCTTATACATTCCACAGTTAATTCCCAGACAGCAACTATATCAGTAGCCATTTACAGTGTTTGGGTTTACAATTTATGTCCTATTCAGAAGGTCTCACAGCCTTTCATTCACTTCATGCAACAACCCAGTAAAACAGGCTGAATGCATATTCTTATATTTTCTTAGGGGATGAGAAGTCTGAGGTCTAAAGACACTGGGTGACTTTCTTCGGGTTATGCCAATTTAGTGACAGATCAATTCTTGATTCTTTGTTCTATTCATTTTCCTAGTTAACTGGTGTCTTGATATAATGAAAGGGCTCAGTAATAACTAGAGAGTGAATAGATACTGGAAGAAGAAAGAAAGATCAATAAAAGCAATTAGTTTCCATTTAGACAGCTTCAGGGCTGTTTCAACAGTTTTGGCAAGGATGCTGTCCCCTTTGTACAGGTTCTTTAAGGGACTATCCAAATGTCCAGTTATGTTTGGTTCAGAGAAGCTTTTATTAACTGTGAAGTCAGATTTTTTTAATTAAATAGGAAATCATACACTAGTATTCTCCAGTGAAACTGAATTCTTCATCATTTAGCAGCCATATCTTAAGCTCTTTGAATTCATATAGCGCCTTTAATTGAACTTTATGGCTGGTATTGAATACTTCCCTTCTGTAAGTACATGCACATCCAAATGTTTACTTATGCATTCACACACATATGACTACACCAAAATATGCAGATGATACTGCATAAATATCCCTTGTGCATATAAACTTTATGCACACATGCATGCACAGACACACGTACAAAATCGCACACACAAAAACCCAAGTTCAACATAGATCAAGAGTCATGTCAACTCTCAGGTCCGGCATATGTTGACTACATTTGAACTTGCACTCTGGGCTGAGATTCCCAAAGGGTTATTTTCAGGCCCCATGGGGGAATAGACGTGAGTAGCACCATGAGAGGAAGACTCAGAGAGTTCTCTTTCAAAAACCAGAAGCTATAACAGTGTCACAGCCAAGGGCACACATGCAGGAATGTCTCCCCCACAGAGGCCACAGTCCTTTAGGAAATCCCCTCAGTGGACTGAGCATAGTCACCCTTAGAGTCTGTCTTCATCCTTTGGAAAGCCAGAAACCTAGATCTGCCTTTCATGTTCTCTGGGGTTCAGCTTTCTCGTGTGCAAAATGACAACATGGCACACTTAGTGTTGTAGTGAGGATTAAGCAACAAACGGTGGCATACACAAAGTGCCCGGCCCACTCTATAACATGTGGTAAGCTCTTAATCCAAGATGCAATGGATGTTTTACTTCAAACGCATATGATATTACATAAGACAATCATTTAGGTCACATACGCAGGGTGCCATGTACAAAGGATTAGAACTGTGCCTGAATTTACTATCACAATATTAAAAACATTGGAAAGGATATAACAAATTTTGGTTTTTTTTTTCTTCTCATTTTTTGAGACAGCGTTTCTCTGTGTAACAGCTCTGGCTGTCCTGGGACACACTTTGTAGACCAGGCTGGTCTCCAACTCACAGAGATTCACCTGATTCTGCCTTCCAAGTGCTGGGATTAAAGGTGTGCACTATCACCGCCCCACCAAATTTGGATTCTTGATTTTAAAAAGCTGGCTCAAAATCCAATCATTGTTGGCACAAGACTTTGAATTCAAGTACCTTGAAGAAAGGATTTATTTTTACAGGGAAAACTTCAGCTTAACCATATAAATCAGAATGGCTGTGTTTCTTAGGAAAGATGGAGAGCCAGAACCAAGAGTCTTAACATAACTGCTTCTTTCTAAAACATAAATACCTGAAATAAGACAAGAGTACAAAGATCATTCACTCACAAGGCAATATGGAAAGATCCAAAACTAGCTCGGGTAGCTGCTATAAACTCACAACATACTATAGGCATAGTTGTTACATTGCCTATAGGAAACATGTCTTTATTTAATAATTGTGCCTAACATTCATTAAAGGGAGAGGATAAAAATTAAGAAAGAGAAAAGTTACATGGAGTGAAGTCCAGGGAAAAACCAGCTGAAGCTCCCAGGAATCTTTGCCTTATGGGATCACACAGCACTCAATCTCCCAGAACTGAATTATGACAAGTGTGAAATGTTTACCAGTAGGCAAAGTAGCACTTCACTGCCCAGGGCAGTGTGTGTGTGTGTGTGTGTGTGTGTGTGTGTGTGTGTGTGTGTGTGTGTGTGTGTACTGCCTCTTTCTGACCTTCTCCACACTCACAGGTCTTGCTCCAGTCACGAAGCTCAAGCCCAGGCTATGGCTGTCCCTGGCCTGGCTCTGGTCACTCAGCTCCTGTACTGGTCCGACTGGTCTAGCAGGCTAGAATCTTGCATCAGACTTACAGCCAAAGGAAGAAGTCCATGTACCCCGGTCACATTCCAAAATATGCAAACAATATGAAAGGCCAGATAGTATGTTAAATTCACTAATTCTGTAGACACAATCTTAATGAGAATTACCCAGATGAAGCCCAGGATGGAGAATTTAAAAGGATAATCGTAAACTTTATCAAAGAATTCAAGGAATTTAAAGAAAACACAAATAGCTCAATGAACTCAAAAAGGATAGCAATAGAAGCCCAAGCTATGTACAAGGAAACACAAATGTATGACTGAATGGAATGATGAAGACAATTCAGGATTTGAAAACTAAATTCAGTTAAAAAAAAATAGAAATGTTGAGGAGAACTCAAGTTGAAACTGTGATGGAGTTGAAAAACACAATGATTCAACTAGAAAACTCTACAGAAGACCTAACAAATAGAATGGATTAAGTATCAGTACTTGATAATATTTGAAGACAGAGGAAAGAAGCTGAATCATAGCAAAGGACAGGGGAAAAAAATTAAAACACAGAAAAGGACCCTGTATGAACTGTCGGACACCTTGAAAAAAAATCAAATCTTCAAATTATTGGCACAGATGAAGGAGCAGAATCCCAGGTCATTAGCATAGGCCAGACCTTCAGCGAGATCACAGAAGAAGGTCTGGAGAGACAGATATCCCAGTGATGAAGAGCACTTGCTGCTCTTGGGGAAGGTTCAGTTCTCAATGCCCACATGGTGACTTACAGCCATTCAAAACTCCAGTTCCTGGAAATTTTATGCTGAAATTAAGGAAATACAAACCTATACAAACACAAGAAACACAAAGACACCTAATAGATATGACCAGAAAATAAACTAACTCCCCACAGAATATTTTAGCTAAGCATTCAATATACAGAACAAAGACAAGTACTGGGAGAAATAAAAGAAAACTCACACGTCAAAACAACAACAACAACAACAACACATCAAAATAGCCACCAATTTCTCAGTTGAAACTTAAAAAGCCAGAAAAGCCTGGGAACAATGCATTTCAAGTTCTAAAAGACCATAAATGTCAACCAAGATTACTGTACCCAGCAAAACTATACAACACAGTTGAAAGAAAAAGAAAACCTTTCCGTGATATAAACAAATGAAAAGAATTCATATCCACCAAACCAGCTCTGGATCGGATACTAGAATCAATACTTGAAAATGAAGAGAAACACAAAGACACTTTAAAAAGAAAACAAATGAAGCTATAACTACGGAAATGCAAAATAGGGCTAAAAGTAAAAACAGAAAAAAATAGCCAACAAAATAGTAAATCAATACACACCTTTCAGTAACAACTTTAGATATTAAGGTCCTCAATGTCTCAATCAAAAGATACAGGTTAGTTAAATGGTTTAAGAGACAAAAATCCATCTAACTGTTATCTACAAGAAATTCATCTTACCTCAAAGATAGAAAACACCTTAAAATGAAAGAATGGAAAAAATATCCCCAAAAAACGGGGCTGGGAAACAAACAGTTGCAACTATCTTAGTACCTGAAAAAAAAAAGTGCTTCAAACTAAAATAAACTAGAAGAGATAAAGAAGGTGCTTGATCAAATAAAGGGGAAAACCAACCACTAAGACATTACAATCATAAACATAGATGCACCAAACTCTGGCACACCCAATTTCATACAAAGTATCCTAATGGTCTTAAAGATACAGATTAACTCCAACTCAATAATAATACAGTATTCAATACCTTGCTTTCTCCAAAAGACAGTTCATCTAGACAAAAAACAAACCCAGAAACATCAGAATTAAATGGCATTCTATACCAAATGGACCTAACATATTTGCAGAATATTCCACCTAAACATTTAAGACTATATATTCTACTGAGCAGCCAGTAGAAACTTCTCTAAAGCAAACAACATTGTTGTGGAATATTCCTTTACACTGTGCAAAGACGTGTCACTGTGATTGGTTTAATAAAAAGCTAAATATCCAATAGCTAGGCAGGATTTCCAGGCAGAGAGGACTCTGGGAAGAAGAAAGGAGGAGTTGCCAACCAGATGGAGAAGAAGCAGGATGGGGCAGTACAGAGTAAAGGTAACCGAGCCACGTAAAAGAACATAAACTAAAAGATATGGGTTAATTTAAGTTATGAGAACTAGTTAGGAACAAGCCTAAGCTAAGGCTGAGCTTTTATAATTAATAACAAGTCTCCGTGCCGTTTTTTGTGAGCTGGTAGCTCAAAGAAAAACCCTTCTACTCCACATACTAGGACACGAAACAAACCTTAACAAACTCAGAAAAACTAAAATAATTTCATGTATCCTAACTGACTACAATGCAATAAAACTTAAAATCAACAGTAGATGGATCTCCAGTGATCACACAAATTTATGGAAATCAAATAACACATTACTGAATAATAAAGGGGTCAAAGATGAAATCCAGAAAAAAAAATTCCTGGAACTAAATTAAAAATGAAAACAGCACAATGAAGCCTCTGGGAGACATCAAAAGCCGTCCTACGATGGAAATTTATGGCTCTTCTACATTGCAAAACCAGAAAGAGTGCAAATAAATGACCTAATGATGCAACTCAAGAGTTTGGAGAAATAAGAACAAACCAAATCCAAATCCAGTAGGTGGTAAGAAATAATAACAATCAGAGCAGAAATTAATGAAAGAGAAACAAAGAAAACAACACAAAGAGTCAACAAATCTAAGAGCTAGTTCTTTGAGAAAACAAACTAGACTAGCAGACACTTGGCCCAATTCAGCAAAAGAAAGAAAGAGAAATTGACAGAATCAGAGTTAGACGGGGAAACATTGCAACAGAAATTCAGACTATTTTAAGGGAATACTTTAAAAACAACAACTGTATAGTCCATTAAGTTAGAAAATCTAAAAGAAATGGATGAATTTCTAGCTTCATCCAAAGCACCAATTTTCGACATGAAGAGATCAACAATTTAAACAGACTCATAATAAATAAGGAGATTGAAAGTAATAAAAGCCTTTGAACTAAAAAAGAATCCCAAACTCAGATGAATCTACAGGAGATTCTATCACTTTCTTTTTTAAAAAGTAAACTTTATTGTATAAGAACCTTACAAATAAATAAAAACCTCACACACCCAAATTAAGCAGTCCCCAAGTCTATAAAAATCAAATGAACTTTAACACAGTAAGATTTGGTATTCAAAGTATAAGCTGTGAAGCTTCACATTATATTTCAATGTGTCTTCTTTCAATGTCAAATATGAAGTATGTACCCACATACCCATAAATCTTAACAATGTGGTTGCCTAAACAAGACACAAAAACTGACAATGTCAGTTTTCAAGCCAGTGTGGATGGGAGAAATGTCCCAAGGCCTCACCCCTAGATAAAAAGCTAAAGGCAGTTAATAGCAGCCAGGAGAGCGAGAATTGTTCTTTTCTAGAGATGAGTCCCAGGTTGGCTATTCAATCCCAGGTGATCAGCCCTAAACAGATGAGCAACATTAATTGAACTCAGAAGGAGGCATTCATCAATTTATATGCATATACATATATCTAGATACATGTAACAATAATTAACAACAAGAGGCCATGAATTTGAGAAGAGGGGGACATGGGAGGAGTTGGAGAAAAGAGGAGGGGGACATATGTACAGTATTCATGTATGAAATTCTCAAAAATAAACAAAAAGAATTATATGAGAATTATATGCAAATTGCTTGGAATCAGGCTTAGAATAATCTAGAAATGTTATATATTTGTTTTCATCCACCACGTAGTTTTATTGTAAGCAAAATAAAAATCCTGTAGGTTAATTTTTTTTTTTTAGCTTTAAAAAACATACTTTAAATAAGTCATATGTCCTTTGAGGGTAGGTAGTTCCTAATCCAAATGTTTTCTTTCACTCAAAGGAAGATATCCACAAATTTTATCTTTCCTTTTCTTTTGCATGTAAGCATTAACATGTCATATTTGCCCTGTTTTCTCTTGTTCTGATTTCTCCCCCTTCCCTCATAATCACCCAGAATTGATGCAGTTTACCAAAGACAATCACTCCCGCCTACCTCTCCATGTGTCCAAATAAAATATGAATTGACCCAGCAACTGCTTACTAACAAAATTTATAAAACATTTGTGTTCATCTGTCAAGTTTTTTGGCCAGATGTGGCCATCGCACGAAGCTGTAATAAAACATGAAATAAACCTTTCCATAAAACATTTAATAAAGCTGTAAAAGTTAAATAGCTCATAATAAGCAGCCGTATAAAAGTGTGTAGCTCAGCTCTCCATCATTACCTTTCATGAGAGCTTGGAGCGAAGCGCAGCCTAGTCCTCAGAATGCCCCAGCTTACAGTATGGAATTGAATCAACAGTATTGTTCCCAAGACTTTCTTCTCTTTGAAACCAAAGAACTCACAATTATTTCACTGAATTGAATCTAAGATGATCATGTTCTCAGCTCTGAGGTATATATATATATTTGAAAAGAGGTTAATTGAAACTCTTGGAATTCATGCATTAAGACAGAAATGGAAGTGGAATTTTGTGCCTGTTTCCTTGAGGGTGGTATTAAGCAAGGGGTGGGCATTTGTTTTGCTGTCCACTGTCCGGTTCTTCTCATCAGTATCCTGTCTCCTTTCGAGAAGGATTGCAGGTTGAGGTCTGCAGGTCTTGCACAGTCAGCTTTACTCTGTGCCACTGAGGACAACACAGGTGACCAAGGTGACACGTGACACAGACCTTGTCTTCTGAGACTGCTGTGGATCTGGGCCGCACTAACAGCCACAGTGCTGAAACTGGACATTAGTTGCTGCTAGTGACTGGCTTTGTCCTTTTTAGTAGCGTTCTGTTAGGATGACTCAAGAATCCCCAGTCCAGCTTGTCAACCTGCCTGTGTTCACGGTCCCAGTCTCGTTCTTTATCTTTCTTTGCTATTATAAGTCTCCGTATCTTCCTAAGACATCCCTCTTCTGCTCAAACTTAATTCCAGAATTGCTTACTGTTGCTCGTGCTAAAGGATCCTAATTGCTACGGACTATGAAGTGAAAAAATGTCATCAATTCCCATTTATTTTCGAGAAAATAAGCAAAGTCCAGAGAAGACTAAAAATTATGGAGCATTAATTTGTTCATGTTAGCATTCCTCCCTTCAAAAATCCATCTAGGATACATCTAGGTCAAATTATGTCTAAAACAAATGAAATAAAATGATTCTCAAAAATATGTAAAATATTCAAAAAATGGAAAAATCTACATTAAAAAATCAACTGGAAAGGTATGGTTTAGAAGATTCCATTGTACACAAAAAGATTCTTAAATGTCCTAACATCTGAGACGTTCATATAAATATTTGCCTAATGGCCTGAAAGGGGCCCAGAAGTAACCAAATCCCTGTGAATTGAAGCCTTATAGTTTACAGTTGGTGGCTCCAAATGGTTCGAGGTTAAGAAGATGTATGATTTATAAAAGCTCATATTGTTACCTCTTTCATAAAACAACTACACCTCACAGACTTGGTTTTAATGGGAGCTGTTCACTGGAGCCAAAACGATACACAGAAGGATTGGCTGCCTCTATACTTTGTTCAAAACCTTTCACCTTTTAAGCCAAGTCGTCTGAAGTGGAAAAAAAAATCAGAAACTTGGGAAATAAATTGGTATTTAATATAGTTCTACCATCTCATTTTCTCCTCCTCACCTCAAAGTCCTAGTCACTGTAGAAATCTTAATTAAGAAGGCAGAGAAAGGTAATTAAATGTATTTGTAATATATTCCATATTTGATAGGCCATATGAATCTTGTTTGCACATGAGAGGCGCACGGTGGGGCCCGGCCTGGTAGGAGGTTCACTAGAGTTTGAAACTATCACAACAGAATACTGGATACTGTCTTTTTAAGATGCTCAGGGCTCACACTGTAGGTCAAGTTTCTTTCCAGTTCCCAGTGGTATGGGAGACATGGCCAGTGTAAATCTTGTTGTCACAAAAGAACAAGTTATAGTATATATTCAACCACACACATACAAAAACTTTCAAATAACATTAACTTAAACCCACAAAACCAAAAAGAGTCTGAGGCAAAGCCGGATCTCTGTCCTTAAGTCACCCCCATGTGTTTAGATCTCAGACACCAAGGCCATCATAGGCTTGTCAGGACTGTATATGAACAATATTCACACATAGGTGAGATGAGCTAAAATACAAAGGAAAAGCAAAAAGGAAGAGAAAAGAAAAATACCATAGCATAAGTCTAGTTGACAAAAGACAAACCAGTTTCCAGTTGAGATTTTCTCTTTTTATCTCAACGTGTAGATGCAGACACCTTCTGGTCTTCTTACAACACCAAGAGCTGAAGGTAATTGAAGGGAGACCATGCTTGAAGCAAACTGGAAGCTTTGCTCCTGATATAATGGGTTCTAAGCAACAATTTGAGATGGACTCTCTGGCTAATCAGTGTGGAATCTCTTGTGGCTCATTCATGAGTAAATCTTAAAATTTTTCCAGGGTCGCTAGATCTGAATAGTTAAGACACCTGGGTGTCATTGGAAATTTAATCTGCAGGTAATGCCAAACTCGGGGCAGGAATGATGTTGAGGAAGTGAAGTCTAGGTGATTTAGACCCTCCGATTTATAATCAGAAGGATTGTTTGTGGTTTCTTTTTTTCTTAAATTTTATTGATTCTCTGTGGATTTCACATCATGCATCCCTAACCTGCTTATCTCCCCATCCCCTGGCTTCTGCCCATGCAACCTCCTCACAAAACAAAACAAAATTTAAAAGAAAAACCAAAAACTGAAACACACACGTGCATACACACACACACACACACACACACACACACACACACACACACACACACACACGAGAAGAATCTCATCATGGAAGCTGTAGTGTGGCCTGCTGAGTCACACAGTTTACCCTTTAGTCCATATATCTTTACTTGTAAGTGTTCATTGCTGTGAGTCATTGGTCCAGTTCCAGGCCTCTGGTTTCTGCTACACCATCAATAATGGGCTCTCACCAGGGCTCCTCTTCGATATCCTGTTGTTGTCCTGTGTTAAGGAGATCCTCAGTTTTGGATCTATAGGTTTGCCCCCTTCACGTGCTCCAACAGTTCACAGATGGGGTGGCTGTTGGGGTGGGCCAACTCATAGCCCTGGTTCTGGACCTGGGTGGTAGCTGGGTTGGTCAGCTCACCAGCTTTCTTTTGTCATCACTACCTAGATGAGCTCTCCAGCATCACCTCAGCTATCTCACCCAGTGCAGCCTCAGCAAGGGGCGAGGCCAGTTCTCCTCTTCTCAGGTCCCCAGATCTGGCCCACTCACACTCATACTACCAAGGCCAGTTCTTCTATTTCGCCCAGGTGAGACAAAGGGCCCTCTCTCTGATTGAGGCAGGGGGTATACCAGGGGTAGGGTAGAGGGCTGGGTAAGCTCTCCTGCTCTTACACCCTCAAGGCTGGCTCACCTGTACCCCCTCCCCACTCCACACACACAAAACTGGGTCAGTTCTAGTGTGCTGTCCAAGCAGGATGCAGGGCCTGCTCTTCTATGTGCTGCAGCTGGTGAGGGCTGCCGCAGGTGGCGATGGGTGAGTGGGGGAGGGCATCTTTCTCTCATGCATGCCACCACACAGCAGATGAGGGAGGGTCAGCTCTCCTGCTTAGAGCACATCCTTAGAGTCAGCTCACCTGCATCACAGAGAATAGGTTCAGCTCTAGTGTGCCGCCCTGGTGAGTTGCACACCCGTGGTGAGGGGTGGTGTAGCTGAAGTTTTCCTGTGTCCTGGCTGGCTGGCAGTAGGGACAATCTCTCCTACTCACGTCCCCCAAGTAAACACACAGAGGCTTATATTAATTAAAACTGTTTGGCCATTAGCTTAGGCCTACCACTGACTAGCTCTTACACTTAAACTCAGCCCATTTCTGTTAATCTATATATCACTACGTTTTCTGTGGCTTTACCTGTATGCCATTACATGCTGCTCCCTGGACGGCAGGCTGGCGTCTCCTCTCAGCCTTCTTCCTGTCTCTCCCTTTGAATTTCCCTCCTGCCTCTAAGCTGCATTGCCATAGGCCAAACGGCTTTAGTTATCAACCAATCAGAGCAACACATAGTCGCAGCATACAGAAAGACACTCCCCCATCAGGGTGGGGCCAACTTTCCTGAGTGGTGGACGGGGGCAGCTCTCCCTTAAGACCCTGAGGGGCAGGGCCAGCTCTCCTGCCATAGTACCCAGCTAAAGGCAGGACCATGCATCCCAGGGCCAGTGAAGGGTGGGGCTGGCTCAGCACAGCCCTTGGATTTCCACGCATGTGGTTCCTATGACCCTCTGTGCTAACACTAGCCACGGACATCATCACAGATCCCAGATACAGTCGAACTGCAGACCCAGACATGGCCCTCGGCAACAGCTTGGCCTGTCATCACCATGGTCACCCAGATCAGTATGGCCCCGGTGGTAGCATGGCCCTCAGACATCAACATAGCCCCAGGTGGCTGAACAGAGCCTGGGCATCCACCGAGCCCTTGGTGGTAATAGGAGCCATGGACTTCACCCTAGACCCCAGTCACTGCAGGGCCACAGTCCCAGACATGGCCCTCAGCAGCATCCCTGGCCTAGATGATGTCATGGCCCTGGGTGAGAATGCAGCCACTCAGCTCAGCAAGGCCTCTGACATTGGCCCAGCCCTCAGACACCCACCTGGCCGCAGGTTGCATCTCAGACCTCAGGGATCCATGTGGTCTCAGGTGGCCTCATGGGCCACGGGTATCAACACAGACACCAGCTGTGGTAGGACCACGGACCCAAACATGGTCCTAGTCAGCGACCTGAGTCTGGACATCACCATGACCGAAGGTGGAAGCGCAGGTCACCCAGATCAACATGGCCCCTGCTGCAAAGTGGCCCTGGGACGCTATCATGGCCCCAGGTGGTGGCCCAGACTACAGGAGCCACAGATATTGACACAGGCCCCTCCACTGCTTCAGAACTCCCAACCAAGACTTGGCTCTTGGCAACAGTCCTAGAGTTGGGTGACGAGCAGGTTGTTCCCATCAGCCTGTCCCCCACCAACCTCATCTCTTCAGATACACCTCTCTTCC
This sequence comes from Peromyscus melanophrys, assembly GCA_902168415.1. Classification (NCBI taxonomy): domain Eukaryota; kingdom Metazoa; phylum Chordata; class Mammalia; order Rodentia; family Cricetidae; genus Peromyscus; species Peromyscus melanophrys. The sequence goes on along the minus strand of CABHPR010114653.1, from coordinate 17,061 downwards.
CAGCCCATGAACAGCTCTGCCCACATCTTTCTTCTACCTCCCCACCCTGCACTCACTCACCATATGGTCCCCTGATGCCTGACAGGCTCCTGTTTGAGTCACAGATGGCACTGGGTTGTGTCCTGCCTGCCCCAACCTCAAGGCATGGCCCTGAGATGTTGCTTTTCATCTCTCAAATTCCTGGGCCTAAAATCCACAGGCTTAGTGTGATGGTGACCTACCTGGTACCAAAGGCTCCCGGATAGTTGTGCCCCCTTCCAGACCACAAAGTGTGGTGGGGAGCCATCTGTGCCCTCCACTGCTCAGGCTTGTTGGTTTTTGTTGTTGTTGTTTGTTTGTTTTTTAACATGGCCCAGAAGTCACCTACAGGCCATGTGAAACCAGGCAAGGAACTTATCTCCCAGAGTCAAGGATCAGTCATGTTACAGGTCTGTCAGGACAAGCAAATGAGGTGTCTGTGAAGTCCTCAGTACTGTGCCCTCTGTGTGTGAACCTTCCACACGTGGCCCTGATATGTGTAAGCATTAAACAAACTCCCAAGACAAAAATTAGAGAACACCTGAAGGTGAGGCTCAAAGGTGGCTGAAGGTTTCTTTATCCAGAAAGCAACTTCCAGACAGGAAAGGGGCTTCAAATGGGAAGCATTCGCTCCACAACTATCCCAGTCATGCGCCAGGCATGAGGGCTAGATTCAACAATGAACAGGAGAAAACTATCCCTGGCTCAGGCGATGAAGGCGTGGAAAGCCGTAGGTGCAAACAGGAGATCTGATCACGGTTCCCATCTGTCTTACACAGGGGCCTCATGGCCTAGCTCTGGAAACCCCACAAGATCCCCACCCTCCACTCTCTTCCCGCTTCTTTCTAGTCCTGTCAAAGGACTTGAAACCTTTCACAGTTTCCCTGGGCCGTAAGAGCTTCATAAGATGAGCAAAACACTCCCTCCCAGGAACGGAACACTAGAACCGCACTTGTCTTGGGCTGCAGTTACAACTCAGATATTATAAGCGACATTATATCCTTTCCCAATTCTTCTGTTGAAATGCCAACTCCCTTTTCCAAGTATCTCTGTTTGTGACTGTGTTTGGCCCTTTATAAAGCGATTAAGTTAAAATGAGGCCCTGGGTGCAAGCCCTGACTCAATCTGATTATAATCTTTATAAGGAGATGTAACGTATACATGCAAAAATGCCGGGGGCATGTACACAAGACAAAGCCAGATGAGGACACACCAAGACAGTGGTTGTGAAGCTGGCGAGTTGCTTTAGCAGTTCTGTAATTGTTGCTTTCCAGAGGACCAGAGTTTGATTGCTAACACTAATGTCAGACAGACTACAACTACCTGTATCTCCAATACCAAGAGCTCCAAAGCCCTCTTCTGGCCTCTGCCAGCCCCTGTGCCCTTGTGGCCTGCACACACATTGCCTCCATTCACAGGGCTACCAGAGACCTTCGTAATGTCACCACCAGTAGATTTCATTTTCTCCTGATGCCTAATTGTAATAGTTTCTTCCTGACCCTGGTCTTGAGACGTTCTGGGGGGGCACAACTTGGGCTTCTTCAATTTTTATCACCAGCATCTAACATGATGCGTACGAGAGTGAGGACATTTGACAAGTGTTTGCAGGATGAATGACTGAGAAGTCTCACGTCAGTGTGTATATAAACACAGCTTTTATTTCTATTTTGACTAAGGCTTGACTGTCCACATACAGAATCCAATTTTCAAATGATGAGGCAACTTCCTGGCTTTCAAAGCCACCCGAGCACAGATGTCATGTAACTAAGAGGAGTCTGAGGCCAGAGTCTTAGTTCAAAAACAGACATCCTACAGGCGAAATTATTAGAATGTGACGGAGGCTTCTGCCATGCCCTGAGTCCCCTTTTGTCTGTGATGAGAGGGTGAAGTAAAGGGATGAGGACATTGACGGCGTGATCCCAGCATTGAGGACTTGGTTTACATGATTGACACAGCTTTAGAGCTCTGAAACAGTCACATCTGGAGTCAATTTCAGAATTAATAGGTCTATTCTACTCACTTATTTAATGTAATTAGCGATGACAGTGGAGTGTCAGTGCACAAGCCTTTTCATCAAAGAACTCAGTCACGCTTCAGTGTCTCTAGTTTTAATACACAGGTCAGGCTTGCACATGCATATACACGTGTATGCATGTCACATCCTTGTCCACACCTCCTCCTCTTTATATCTCCTTTCTATGGTTGCTTCACAGGAAATACCCTAGAGCTTTATTTGTACACACGCTCTACTTTTCACTTCCTGTTCCTTCCTGGCCATGTTACCCTTTTACCATCAGATTGCTCATGTGAAGTCCGTTCTTCACATTGTTCTGTACAAAGTTCCTTCCCTGGTCTTGTCTCATTAGACCTTGCTGTGGCGGGCCATGTCTAGGACCATCTCCTTTGTCTGAAACATTTCTCTCTTCCCCCGACGGCTGTTAACTGCACAAACTCCAAGTGTCCACCTCCTACCCTCCATCCTCCAGCCTTTACTTTGGGAAACATCCCATGCTGTGCCATGAGACTTTGATTTAATAATCCATCTATTAAGGGAGCAACATTATATCCATGTAGGATATTTCCATCCAATTTTTTTTTTTTTTTTTAGTTTGTATTTTGAAATTAGCCTACTAACAACTGGGTTTTCAAAAAGCCTTTTCGCAAACCATTAGTTTTGGTTAACCCACTCATTGCCCCTCCATCCTTCCCATCTCACTACCCCCATCCTTGTTTAACCCTTTAACCCCCAGTAACTGGCCCTCTTCTTCCATGTCATATGTATTCCATCTTTTTTCAGTTTTTTAAATTGGGCTTTGAGATAGGCTTCCATATGGTTTTCATAACCCTTCTTTTGGGTTAGTCCTCCTTTCCATGCCCCGGTGCCCCGACACTTGTGGTCCACCATGTTTAAGCATTTACCCTGAAACAAGGAGGCGACTTTGTTTCACTATCCACTGTAGTGTTTAATTAGTTCTGATTTACTTTTTCCGTTTGTGTGCTTCCTTCAGCTCACTGAACTGTGAAGTGACTGAGGACCAGTGCTGTGGGATGGTCTGTATGCCAAACATGTTGCTTATTGGTCAATGAATAAAACACTGATTGGCCAGTGGTCAGGCAGGAAGAAGTATAGGCGGGACAAGGAGGGGAGAATTCTGGGAAGTAGAAGGCTGAGCCGGAGACACTGCCAGCCGCCACCATGACAAACAGCATGTGAAGATGCCGGTAAGTCACAAGCCATGTGACAAAGTATAGATTTATAAAAATGGATTAATTTAAGATATAAGAACAGTTAGCAAGAAGCCTGCCACGGCCATACAGTTTGTAAGCAATATAAGTCTCTGTGTTTACTTGGTTGGGTCTGAGCGGCTGTGGGACTGGCGGGTGACAGAGATTTGTCCTGACTGTGCGCCCGGTAGAAAAACTCTAGCTACAGACCAGTGTTGACTCCTAGCTTCCTCTGTCATTGTCTCCTCTGAGATCCTCTGTGGTACACTGCCAGGGAGTCATGACAGACAGAACGGTACTGTCTTAGTTAGGATTCCTATTTCTGTGATGAAACACCTTGACCAAAAAACTAATTGGTGAGGAAAGAGTTTATTTGGCTTATAATTCAACATTGCTCTTCATCACCGAAGGAAGTCAGGACAGGAACTCAAACAGGGTAGGATCCAGGAGGCAGGAGCTGATTTAGAGGCCATGGAGCTGCTTACTGGCTTGCTTCCCCTAGAGAAATCCACAAAGCTAGAGTATACAGACCCTGAAACATAGCATATGTTTATATGTTTCCATTTGTTTCAGCAAACAGTTGAAATGGTTATTAATGATTAAAATCCTGGTGTTTTTTCAATAAATCTGGATATTTGCTTTCTTTAAAACAATGTATGATTCTCAAAACAGCACCAGTATTTTCCTAATGGAAACCCTAGAGGTGGGTGTTGAGACCTCCTTTAAATGTGTGGCCTCCCAATTCTCATAAAATCCAGTATCCTTAATTCCCTAAAATCTAGACCTGTGCAAGACACCAGGACTGTTTCCTAATCAGAGAACTGAGAAAAATCACTATTTTATAGATCTAGGTTCAACACAGAGAAATCAAAGCTAGATTAAGTAACATTCTCCTCCAGACAAAGTGAGGGCGAGAGCATTTCTATTTGGAAGTGAGAAACGGTCCCACCTGTTTCACATGTCCCTGAATGCTATGGCAGAGCGGTGCTGCTAGAGAAAATACAGGACATCAGTTAAATCAGAATTCCAGATAAGTAACAATCCATGTGGGTTTTCCCCAAATACTAACCAAGGCAAGCTTATACTGAAAAATAATTCATTGGCAATTTAAATGGAGCTATATTTGCTTCTCTCCTTAGTCTGGAAAAACTACATAAGGGACTATTAGAAAACAAACCAACCTCCTCATTCATTATTAACCTGTACTGTCCGGTCTTTGCTATGGTGGCTCAGGAAAGGGGGAAGAAAAGTCCCCAGATAATCAAGAACTCTCAGACTGCCTTTGTCAAAGTGCTGGAGAAAAGCAACCTTCTCAAATAAAAGAGAGAAATCTCCATTTCAAACCTAGATACAGACATAGAGCAAACGCACATGAAGAAAATAAATCTTTCTAATTAGAGACCTTGGAACCCAGAGACAATAACTTTTGCATAAAATATTAAAGAACGTAATAACATGACCTCAGAACAAGATCATCAGAAAAGAGACAAGGGGAATGTGGCTAGGGTTGTGGCTTAGTCAATGGAGTGTCTGCCAAGCAGGCACAGAATCCTGAGCTGAGTCTCCAGCACATAGTGAACCTGGTGTAGTGCTACACACTCTCAATTCTGGCACTTGCAAAGTGGAGGCAACTTAGAGAAAGGGAGAGAGAATATGAATATTTGAATATTTGGTCTAAACAAGAGCAAATACAGTTCTCTAGCTATCCCTAGCTAAGGGATTTTTTTTTAAATCAAATTCTTAGTGAGGAACAACTATAAATTAATAACATATGGTACTGTCTTGTGTCATATGTGACTGTGTTTCTGTGAGTTACTCTATAAATCAGTTGTGATTTCACTCAAAGGATTGTGTCCATTCATTAATTTGAGTTTTTGGTAAGTCCTTTAGTAAGAATTGTGTAGACAGGCTCTGGGGCTGAGTGTGTCTGGGTTCAGACAAGACTTGAGTTCCAAGAGTGGTTCATATGTGGCAATCCAAAAGAGAGGGCTGATTTCTGTTTTGCAGAGTGAAATGTGAATTTTTAAAAAGTATCAATAAAATGACTCCTAGTGATATGTTGCTTTACTCAGAGATCAGTGCCTTATCCAATCATCATCAGTGAGGTTTCCTCCTGCAGCAGATGGGAACACATGCAGAGACCCACAGTCTGACATTACACAGGCAGAGAGAGTCTAAATGGGAGGTCCCCATCAAATTCCTTCCCTCAGACCTCAGACAATCCTGTGGAAGAGGAGGCAGAAAGATTGCAAGAGCCAGAGGGGTTGGAGAATACCAGGAAAACAAGGCCCTCTGAATCAGCTAGGCAAGACACGTATGATCTCACAGAGACTGAAGCAGCAAGCACAGGGCCTCCATGGGTCTGCACCAGGTCCTTTACATATATATTATAATTACTAGCTTAGTGTTGTTATGAGACCCCTGATCATGAGAACAAGTGGGTCTCTGACTCTTGTGCCTGCTCCTGGGACTCTTTATCGCTTTCTGGGTTGCCATGTCCAACTTTGATATGATAGCTTTTGCATCATCTTATTATATTTTATTTTGTCATGTTTGGCTGTATCTCCTAGAAACCTGCTCTTTTCTAATGAAAGACAGAAAGGGAGTGGATCCAGAAGGGTGGGAAGATGAGGAAGAAATGGGAGGAGTAGAGGGAGGGGAAACTATAATCAGAACATATTGTCAGAGAAAAGAATCTATTTTCAATAAGAGAAAATGAGAATGAAGGTATACACACCTAACATCAAGTGATCGATCTCCTGATGAATGATCAAAACAAAGCCATGTGAAGGGGCAGTTTAACGCAGTACGGTAAGTCTGTGATCAAGGAGAGTGACAGATTCTATAGAGGACACAATTCTGTCCAGTTGGGGTGGTCTCAGATGGTTTGGCTGGACAGGTAACATCTGAGCTACCTCTCAGAGAGCAAATAGAAATGACGTAGGGAAGGTGAGAGATGTGTTTCAGGCAGGGAGAGGTGGGAATAGAAGGTGAACAGAGAGGAAAGACACCGCCAAGATTTGTCGCTTCTGTCCCGGGCCTTCTTGCAGAGTGCAGATCTTCTTTCGTAACCACCGTCAGACTACAGAGCGTTGGAAGCATGAATCACAGGGCCTTGCTGGGATCTTAAGATGGAGAGAGAAGACGAGCAGCTGCAGGAGACCACACACAGGATCATGGCAAGGATCAAGTGGAAGAACGACCAGGACACAAGCCACAGCAGTGGAAGAGATCGGGAAGGAATGAGTAGATTTAATACAAGCCACACGCAAACCAATAATGCATAGTAATCAGTCAAATGGAGGGATATAAGGGTCTTGGATTAGGTAAAACAGCCAAGAATGACGTCCAGCTTGGATGCCAACCAAAATTGGGAATACCAGAGAGAAAGGGAGCTGAATTTGGCCTTGGACATGCCCAGTTCTAGATACCTGTGGAACATCCAGGAGATAATTCAGGAGTCTGGCCTGCTTGTGAGACCTTCAAAGGCACAGTGTTCTTGTTTCTAGAAGCCCCTCCCAAATGACATCAAAGCTATTAAAATTTATGCACATCCCACATTAAATACAACTTTTACAGAAAAAAATTTAGATTTTTTTAAAAATAATTTTGATTTTTGAAATCAGTACTCATTTCATTTTTCAGTAGATAAGGGTTTTCTAGTTACATGCAAGCTGAACTTATTAAGTAATAATTACACTTTTGTAATAAAACTGACATAGTGTTATGTTTTGCATTGTTCTTACTAGCTTTGTTTTCACAGAGTGTCTTTTTTTTTTTAATTTAGGGGTTGTTATTCTTTTATTCAGATCTTCTTAGTGTTCGTGGGCCTTTCTAAAGCTCACAGGATTCAGGCACATATCCTGTGAAGACTAATTTCAAAACTGTGTGGGAGCACACATGAAGTATGATGCTCAGGAAAAATAGAGTTGTGTAAGGCCAGTGTGCACACGTTCTGGGTAAAGCCCGAACAGTGGATTAAATTGAACGAGCAAAAGAAACTAAGTCAGAGGAAGGAGGATTTGCAAAGAGATTGTGACAAAAAGCATAAAATAAGATCAAAGAGCCAACAGGACAAGAGAAAGCAAGCGAACTATTACGAGCCATACTCTGAACCACGGGTCTTTGTCTGAACCCCTACCCAAATATAGACCTGTAGGTAAATATAATTTGTTAAAAATGTTTCACAGTTGATAGTGGTATCAAATGAAGAGAAGTTGATTTATTAAAATGAGGGCTGAACATCTGTAGAAGACAGGGCTGGTGATGCGTTCCTGGGAAGGGCACGAGGTCCCTCAAGGGAGACTCTGGAGAAGACTGGGGGAAGCAGAGCTGAGAGTGTGGGGTGAGAAAACAGTAGGGGCCCCTGTGTAATCTGGGGAGAGAGGTCAAACCAAGTGCGGACAGTAGCTAGCAGGAGGCACCGTTAAAATGAGACAGTTGACATGTGCTCACTGTTGGTGAGAATGCAAACTAGTCCAGCCACCGTGGAAATCAGCACGGAGGTTCCTCAGAAAAATTAAAAAGAAATAGACTATATCATCCAGCTATGCCACTCTTGGATAGTTTCCCAAAGAATCCCAAGCCCCCTGTCTCAGAGATGCTCACATGTCATTGTTTCCTGCAGCACAATTAACAAGAGCTAAGTTACAGGATCCAGTGAGAGAGGAATGGACAAAGAAAATGTGGTGCATGTAAACAATGGAATCTTTCCGCCATAGGGAAGAACAAAGTTATGTTATTTGCAGGAATAAGGATGAAACTGGAGATGACCATATTAGGAGAATAGACTCTAAGGACCTGCCCCCATGTTCCACTTCCTGCTAAGTTTCCAGAACTTCCCTCCAATAGTGCCATGTTCTGAAGACCAAGCAAGCAAACCTTGACCCTGTAGAGGGCATTACATATTCAAACTAAAACAAGAGTGAAACAGGACCCCAAGGCATGGGTCTCCTTTGAGTGGGTAGTCTTGGGGGCCACAAGAGTATAGCATAGAGATTCAGCTGTGTATTAAAGCTGAACTTTGACTGGCCAAGGGTCTGTCAAAAGGCAAGCCATTTATTAGGAATATTTGGTGTTACCCAGCCTTTAATATTTCAGCTGTCTTCTGCTATGAAATCCTTGCGTGCCCAGACCAATTGGTAAACAGTTCAGCTCCCTAGACCTGCTGAACATACTAAATTACTAACTGCCCTGCTGAGCGCCCTGCTGTGTTTAGGAGACAAGCTGGTGGAGACGCCCAGCTTTGTTTCCTGTGCTAATGAAGCTCAGACCATCCCCTTGCCTTGAGGAGACCTAGTAGTTCTCCAGAGCAATTGACTGAGGACAAAAGATGTTTTTACATATCAACGTGAGAGATAAAACAACCTTCCTGAGGAGGCAGGGAAGGAGGGGCCCAGGGAGAGAAAAGGCAGGCATTTTCTGTAGACAGGGATAGAACAGCATGGCAAGAGAGAAGAGAGGAAGACAGAGGTTCCATGGAGGGTAAGCAGATCTCAGGTAGAGTTTTCTGAGTGCCAGGAGTAGAGAGCAGCAGAGATGGAGAAAGAGGGTACAGAGGACGAAGATGAGGCTGGAAGCATAGGAGTTTAGTCGTTAGCTGGACTATGAGCTGGGGAGCTGGACGAACTGCAGTTATGGAGACAGGATTTTATCCCAGAGAAATAAAGTAGACAATTTGGAGCTTGGTGTGTCTAGAGTTACTCCTGCCTTGAATGCCTGGGCAAACTATAGCTGAATTGATGTAATTTTGTCTTAGAGGAATAAAGTTAACAGACATAAGAACATAGTGTATTAGACTTTTCCCCTCAGATCCCACACCGTACATAGCAAAGCCCCTGGACCCTGGGGAATTGATAGGGTAGAAGAGTGCCTTGTTTTCAGGGGCTCCTCCAGCTACAGAATATATGCATAGCATATGATCTGCACTTTGCATGTGTTCATTGGTAGAATTGCTCTGTGTTTCAAAGCATGTCATGTCTCACCATGAGACTGTAAAGCTCAAGTCATAACCAACTCTTAACCCAGCCTTTTGTTCCACCAGCAAAAATAAGTCTCTTTAGGGAACTCTAAGGGAGCATTATCCAATTTCTCCCTCTCTTTCTCTGACCCCCCCTCCCCACCAACTCCTTGTCTCTCTGGGTCTCTAGCTTTCTATCATTTCTAAGAAGAAATCAAATCTCAAGGAACACATACCCACTGTATTCACGTACTCATACACACATGTTTTTTATAATAATGGAGAATATTCTCCTAATTCCAGGGCCACACATCTTTTTCTAGTAATTCTCATAGTTAAAAGAGGTCCAAGAAGGGGAAGCAGACAGGAAGAGCAGTGGGGTGGGATAGGGAGTCTTAAACTGAAAGGAAATTGAATTCCTCTTCCAAGCCAGTTGCCTATCAATCATCTGTAAGTCTATCCAAAGCCTGTCAGCCCTATTTATGGTGCATCCGTTCACTGGGTCCGGGGCAATCCCCATTCCCAAGCAAGACTGGGAGCTGTTGGTGGCTGTAGAGAGTAAAAATTCTGAATGAAAATTACTTGATGTAAAGCAAAGGATAACCAGACTACAACCCACAGTTCCAGAGAAGCGAGTGCCTTTATCCAGTAACTGATGGAAGCAGATGCAGAGATCCACAGCCAAGCACCAGGCCGAGCTCTGGGAGTCCAGACAAAGAGAGAGAAGGGTGATTCTATGAGCAAAGTGGCGGGGGTGGGGCTGGGGTGGGGGGGTGGTGAAGATCATGATGGAGAAATCTACAGAGACAACTGAACCAAGCTCATAGGAACTCAAGAACTTTAAATCAACATCTGCGGAACCGATATGGGACCAGACTAGATCCTCTGCGTAAGGAAGACAGTTGTGTGGCTTGGTCTGTTTGAGGGCCCCCTGGCAGTGGGATCAGGATCTATCCCTGGTGCATGAGCCGGCTTCCTGGGCCCATTCCCTATGGTGGAACACCTTGCTCAGCCTTGATGCGTGTGGGGAGGGGTGTGGTCCTGCCTCAGGTGAATGTGCCGGGCTTTGCTGACTCCTCATGGGAGGCCTTAACCTTTTGGAAGAGGGGATTGGGGATTAAGGGGGGGGGGTACTGGGGGGCGGGAGGAGGGATGAGAGGGCGATCTGTGGTTGGTATGTAAAATGAATAAAAAAATTTCTTAAATAAACAAAGAAAGAAAATTACTTGATGTGTAAAGAAATTTCCCTCTCCCCGACAACCTCCTTTCCTTTTTTTCTCCGTTTCCCTCTTCCACCTCCTCCCCTACCCCTGCAAATGCTTCCTTCCAACTCCTAAGGCTACCCTACTCAGCCCTTCTAGAACCTGAGGAACAGCTCTCTGCGGACCTTATCCCTAGTTTCCCTCCCACCACAGAGAAGACACAAAACAGTCCACAGTGGAGCCTGGGCTTGGCTCTGGGGTGAGAGTGGGTTTGGATTGGTTGTGCAGTGCGAGCTGCCGACGATGAGAAATGAGCACACTGACGTGAGTCTGCATTAGTCAGGAAAATTCTAAGAAACTGCTCCCAGAGAGAGGTGGTAAGAGGGTTTCTTTTCCCCCCTCTACCAGACTTACATAACCTGTAAAATAACAAGCTGCCATTTTAAAATAGTTGGTGTTGGCATGCTGTTATCATGGAAACTACATGAAACTATTCCTTTTAGAAAATATTACTTCAAGTTTTAGGTTAGTACTTAATGCCAAGCACTGATGACTGGTTGGTTTACACAATTATCACCTTTTTTTTTTCTTCTTAGAAGTAAGGGCAAAACCTCAAAACATGCCACAGCAAAGTGGCTATTTCTGTCACTGACTAACAATCGAAGGACATCCACAAACCTCTGGAAATTAATATGCCCAGGAAAATCCATCTGACAAAAGTCACCAGGAAGTTATTAACTAGAGTTGAGTCACTGACAAGAGATGTTATTAATGACCTCATCAGGATTTCAAGCGCACTTAACTACAGCACCGAGATCCTTATTACAGACGACACAGAGAATATAAAATTATCCTACAGCAGTGGCTTGGCTAGAGATCAAATGAAAAGCTGTGAAGAACTTAAGTTCCAGGCTATTCCGTGATTCCTGAGGCTTCACACAATTCAAAACGTTACGAGCATCAGCCTCGCTGTCTTTCCCATCTATTGGTTACTGATTGTTAATAAGTGGGCTTTGTTTTCCTTGCTAATTGTCCCCTGTTCCTCTTACAAATGCTAATGGAATATGGACAAGAGTCAGAAAATTTCCCCAAACTTTGCTTTTCAAAAGGGGTTCAGGGATGTGGCTTACTTTTGGATTGGAAGAGACACTCTCAAGTACATGGTTATTTTTATTGTGGTCCCTTTCGACAAGGAAAAGAGGCATCTCATTCCTGTTCAGTTCTTTCAGCCAGGACTCTGATTCAATTGGCACATAGTCCACACACATATGTATAGACACATATTTATTTTAAATTTTTCAAAACGATTTATTTTATCACGTTCTTTTCTAAATCATACGTGCATCTGGTTATCTCAGGAAATGCTCAATTCACATCAGAACACCTAGGTCAGCTACTATTGACTGCTTTCCTAGTGTGCCCATACCACCTTGTCTAGGGCTGTGGATGTTTGTTATTTGCGCTGTTACCCTGCAAGGAAATGTCATGAAACACGACAGAATCCGCTAATAAGAGTTTATTCAAAGGAAAGGGATAGTGAGTGCCCGTACGGGGAGACACGTGTGTGAAGAAGAAGATTAGATCAGCGTTATGGTGGCTTTTTATAAGGCGGGGCATGTACAGGTAGACGTAGATGACGTAGTACTCTGCACGCTTGCGTGGCTCCGTGACATCACAGATCCTGGTCACGCGAGACGTCTTGACCCGGAAATGGTTATCTTGACCTGGAATTGGCCAGGCGGATGTGTCCGGGTTGGTCGTCCTGGTTACGAGATGCCCTGACCCGGAAATGGCTATCCTGACCCGGACCTGGCTTGGCGGAAGTGTCTGCCGGGCATATGCAAACACGCCCGACCCCTTCAGTGGAGGCAAAGGAAATGGGAAGCAGCCACAGTCCCAAAGAGCCCTGGGAATAAAAGCCAGTCACCTAAAACTGTCAACTAAGAGTGGCTGACGGAAGCACTGTTGATGTCAGGAGTCAGAGGAGAGTGGAGGGGGAAGCTTCTGGAAGGAGCCAGAGTTATGAAAGGAAATGAGCACTCACAGTGACTGTCACATGAGGTGCTCGATGTGGGGGCCAGTGAAGCTCCTTCAGTATCTGGGTGATTCTCCCATGTGGGGGTATTGTGTTCCCCAAAATATTGTGTATGCTAATAAACTTATCTGGGGTCAGAGACAGAACAGCCACAATATTAAACAGAGGTTAGGCAGTGGTAGCACACGCCTTTAATCCTAGCATTCCAGAGACAGAAATCCCTCTGGATCTCTGTGAGTTCAAGGCCACATTGGAAACGGCCAGGCGTGGTGACCCACACCTTTAATCCCAGAAAGCACGCCTTCAATCCCAGGGAGTGGTGGTAGAAAGCAGAAAGGTATATAAGGCGTGAGGACCAGAAACTAGAGGCCTTTGGCCTGGAGAGGCATTTGGCCTGGAGAAGCATTTGGCCTGGTTAAGCTTTCAGGCTTCTAGCAGCAGTTCAGCTGAGACCCATTCTGGATGAGGACTCAGAGGCCTCCAGTCTGAGGAAACAAGACCAGCTGAGGATCCAGTGAGGTGAGATAGCTGTGGCTTATTCTGTCTCTCTGACCTTCCAGTGTTCACCCCAATAACTGGCCTCAGGTTTGATTTTATTAATAAGAACTTTTAAGATTCATGCTACACTCCCATATTTGTAAAAGAGGAAACTTGGCCTTGGAGACTGTCAATAATGTTAGTTGACTTGAAAGTGATGGCCTTGAAATTCCTATGTCATCCGGTCCACAGTCTCCACCTGGCATCGTCTTGCACTTGATGTGAGATCATTCCCTCTGTCCTCTGCAGGACTTTGAAGTCATCCCTCTACGTAGACCCAGCAAATCATTTTCTGTCATTGATTCTATTGTCCTTGTGGTCACTTTGGATAGTCACTGGACACCAAGTGTCCTTTCAAACAAAAGCCCCCAGCATGGTCAGGTCTCCTTTTACCAATAAAGCATGACACGGAAGGCATGTACTACATCCTTTGGCATTTCATTAGATCATGCTTCTTTATTCATCAGTTCATTCATTCATAATGAGATGGAGAACAGGACACCTCCCCCTATCAACAGTTGGTTTGGGTGTGCTTCCTGGACAAAGGACTATCCTAGGTAATAAAATACCATGATGTGGCATTGATGACGAGTATGTATATATATGTCACCTGCTGCCAGAGCTTCTGAAAAAGAAGTTTAGCAAATTCATGTCAGACTAAGAGATATTAGTTGCTTAGGGGTGAGCAGGAAAGGAGAAGCAAGGAGAGGAGATAAGAGAGAAAACTTCTGTTTCTTGCCATTTTCTGTATAGAACACAGCACAACAACCATTCACATGACATTTGTCCAATGTTGTGTATCATAAATAATGTAGAGATGATTTAAAGTCTGTAGAAAATTGGTTGGTTATAAACAGATGCTATGCTGATTTATATATATGGAACCTGAGCCTGTGTAGATCTGGGTATCTGCAGGAAGGGGTTCTTATCTCCAATCCCATCTAGATGCCAAGGGTGAATGTATTTTACAAATGAGCTAAGCCCTCTAAAGCTTAAGTAAATTGTCTAAAGACCGGCTTTCTGTGACCGGGAACAGGGGTGTAGAGCTAGGATCTCAGGTTCTTAAGCATCTGTCCTTCTCTGTACTATGAAGTTCACTGTGTGTTCTGTTGTGTTTCCCACATTTGCTGAGCTAAGTGCCTGGGGCATCTGGGAACAAGCTGTGGAGAGGGCTCCCCGGCTGTGTTCAACTCCTGATTCAACACCAATTGTCATTGGATCCTTGATAAGTTGGGCCCTCTGCAGGGGCCTGTCCTGGGAGTCATGTAGCTTGTGATTCCATGCTCCATTTTATATACTATATTCAAAATGGACTTGATGCTGGGGCAGAGGGAGATGTCAGTCTTGGGATGAGACTGAATCATTGAGAACAATGCTGAGAGAAGAACAGTTGAGTAAAATGAAAAAAATAAATTAAAGATAGCAGAGAAAGAAAGGAGAGGCTGTTTGGTAAAACCAGAGAAAGCAGAAATGAAAAAGAAAGAAAGAGAGAGGGGGAGGGAAGGAAGGAAGGAAGAAAGAAAGGAGGGAGGGAGGGAAGGAGGGAACAAAAGAAGAAAGGAAGGAAGGAAGGAGGAGGGAGGGAGGGAAGGAGGGAACAAAAGAAGGAAGGAAGGAGGGATTGAAAGTCTCAAGTAACTGAAAGGGACAATTGATCTTAAACAAAAAACCCTCCTACTTGGGAAGGAGTTGCAGGAGAGAAGCAAAAAAAAAAAAAATGAGGAAGAAGATGAGAAGAAGTAAGAGAAGGAGAAGGTGAAGGAGTAAGAGAAAGAAAGGGGAGAGAGAGAGACAGAGACAGAGAGACAGAGAACACAATGCCGAAAATCCCTCTCCCTTCATCCCCATCCAAATGGAGCACGGAAGTCCTTTTCTTGTCTGTGATATCAGTCTCCAGTGACATCCTGTTTTCCTTCTCAGCTTAGATTATGCAAGTCTCTCCTTGGCCTACTGGCACAGGCTGCAAGCTTGACATTGTGAAGACTTTGCTAAGAGCCAGAGGGAAGCACAGGGAAGGAGACAGCCATGTGGCAGGTTGCTCTAAGCGTCACTGTCACGCTCTAAGCCACCGGAACGGAAAGTGTTATACATGCTCCCAAATCCCACCTAAGTTGTGTTCGGTTGATGTTTATTGAACATCTACTATGTGCCAAGCATCATTCTAAGTGATTGGCATAAAAAGTGAGCAAAACAGAGAAGTTCCTGACAAGACTCCTCTCTCCTGACATTCTGTGGTCGTGATAAACCCTCCTACTTGACCTGCATAGACATTTTCATTTGCAAATGGCTTAAACCTAATTCAACCAAGCTTAAATCAAACTGGGAATTTGTGGGGTCAAACAGCTTGGTTTCAAGCATGGTGGGATCATGCATTTTAATGCTTTTCTCCTGGAATTGTTGCTTCTTTTCTCTCCGGGGCGTCACTCTCCGTGGGTGTCACTCTCAGTGTTCATCAGATGAGAGGAAGGTGGCCCCAGGCAACCCTAAGCCTACTGTGTCCTACTAGTCCCAAAAAAAAGTCGTTTCTGGCAAGGCCAATATAAGTGATTGGTCTGATTTGTATCAGATGACCATATCAGAACAAATTAAAACCCTTTTAATCCCACATAGTCTTAACTTAAACATGGAGTTCCAGTCACAAACATGAAGCCCCACACAACCCACAACACTATCCTTACTCACTTCCTTCTGAGTTAACCAGTACCTAAGGATCACAAGTTTCCAAGGACCTTATTTGTAAATCAAAGCAGAGTGAAGAATATTAAACAAAACTAAGTTTAACAGTCTACAAAGGAAGAAAAGGTCTCACTGGCCATCTCCGTCCTCCCCTACTCTTACATGTTTAAATTTGCCACTCACACGTCTTCTCCATCTTCTACTTCTCTTAGAGAGCTGGTACAGTGATCTGCCTCCAGCATATACTCCTAAGACTCGGATGGATTGTCCTGGTAGGCCCAGGAGAAGGGAGAAAAGAGAAAGGGAGAGTAGAGGAGTGAAAGAGAGAAGGAGAATTATAAGAGGAAGTAAGGAAAGGTAGTAGAAAGAGGAGAAGAAAGGGAAGAAATGAATCAGGGAGGGAGGGAGAGAGACAGAGAGAGAGAGAGCAGCTTAGACCTCTTGGTTCAGAAGCCACACCCTGCAGTTACACATTCTGTTATCAGATCCCACGCTGCCACTAACTTTTGCATATCCTTTCTTTCTTTTCCTCACCAAGCATACATATAACACATCTCTCTTCCCTGGGCCTTCTGAAACCCTGTGAGGATGGTGCTAAGACTCTTCATCCTGGTTACTTGTATGTGGCGTTATTTAATGAGAACCCTAACATTGCCCTTCTTTTAGACCAGTGACATTGCTGTTAGGAGTCACAGGGAGGGGTAGAGTGAGACCCACTAGGGCCTCACAGGCTTCTGGGAGGCAGTGAATAGCCAGCCTTCTAAAGAAAGTCAAATTGCATTCTGGAAAAAAAAATAACTGCAACCAAAAAACTCAGACCATTTCTAGAACGCCATCCAAACCAAACTTTCTTGAAGGTCATAACGTGTTCTGAGGTTTTAGTCCACTATTTTTCACTTATACAGTCCTCAGTCTTGCCAGGGCTGACTTAGGATTTGAGTTGCACAAAGCCAAATACCGCAAAAAGAAAAAGCCCTTTGCCCTGAATGTAGTTCCAGCCCAACAGAGGACTGAAAGCTCTGGAAAGTTCTGGAAAGTTCCAGGCAGCCAGCATCCTAGCAGCCACCTTTTCAGGGACACTGCACAACCACAGTCTGGGGTTTGAAGGGTCTAGTGGCAGTCTCCAGCTTCTCTGGACTTCACAGGTTATGGAGATTGAGAGGACTCATGCCGACCTGTGAGCTCCAGTAACTCCCAGCGTAGACTTGAGGGTGAGATGGACAGGAGGGTGGGAATCTGTTGCTAAGACAGGTAACAGCATTGACTAAGGTGAATGTTTAAACCGCTGATAAGACTCGTGTGTGTGTGTGTGTGTGTGTGTGTGTGTGTGTGTGTGTGTGTGAGAGAGAGAGAGAGAGAGAGAGAGACAGACAGACAGACAGACAGACAGACAGACAGACAGACAGACA
>CABHPR010114652.1:0-12424 GCA_902168415.1 Peromyscus melanophrys | reverse complement strand
GGGGGGGTGGGGGGGTGGTTTTTCATGACAGGGTTTCTCTGTGTAGCTTTAGAGCCTGTTCTGGAACTCACTCTGTAGACCAGGCTGGCCTTGAACTCACTGAGATCTACCTGCCTCTGCCTCCCGAGTGCTGGGATTAAAGGCGTGCGCCACCACTGCCCGGCTTGTTTCCCACTTTCAGGATGGGCATTCTGAGGCTCAGCTCTGGACACTTGGGGCCCTATTTGTTAAATCTCTTCCCTCATTTCACCCCGACTCACGGGTCAATTTGTGCTTTGGCGGCTGCAAGCAGGAAAG
Source organism: Peromyscus melanophrys (assembly GCA_902168415.1). Classification (NCBI taxonomy): domain Eukaryota; kingdom Metazoa; phylum Chordata; class Mammalia; order Rodentia; family Cricetidae; genus Peromyscus; species Peromyscus melanophrys. The sequence goes on along the minus strand of CABHPR010114652.1, from coordinate 12,127 downwards.
CACTCTGCCATTTCTCCCCCAATACCAGATACTCAGGGCCTAGAGCTCAAGAACTCCTGTGGCTGTGCAGCTCAGCAACGTCTCTAGAAAGCCCTGGAGACAAGGACCTCTGAGCCAAAAACCCGGCTTAGAGACGGTGACCCTCAGCACCGATCTTAGCCTACTCACTTCCGTGTGGCCTTGGGATGATTACCTAAGGTCTCCAAACCTTCATTAGGAGAGGCCATTTTTGGGTGCAATTCTATTCACAATCTGTGGTGAGCAGTGGAGACAGTACATGTAGAAAGAAAACTCCAAAACAATGGCTACTGGCTTTGCTATCCAGTCCCAAGGAGGTAGATAGAGTCTCTCTGTACTCAGAGAAAGCAACTGAGATTTGGAGACAGTCAGGATGAAGATTTGAACCTAGAGCTCGCCCTCCACAGCACGGGCTCATTCTGGTACCTGTGGTTACCCAGGGTCTCTGGCTTCTAGAACATAAAGTGGGGGAAACATCTTCACAGTCCTTACACGTGATTTACACCCTTGGCTCTTGAAATGGCTCATAGCGAGAGGCAGATAGCCAGGGAATCATGGATGGATTTACCCACTGCCCCAGAGCAGTAGGTGGCTGTGAATACAATAAAGATTTAGAATCCCAAAGCACAGGCACAAGCCCCCTCCTCACCTCCTGTCAGGGGGCAGTACCTAGCATATGAAAGGAAAAGCTGAAGTGAGAGGCCATATATTCAGCTGCCCAAGCTGGAAGCTTCTTCGGGCATCTGTGCTTGTTACCTACCCCTGGAGGAATGAGATAGGCAGGCAAGGCTCCAAGAACAGGTGGTGGGGACACATGGAAAGCTTGGAGGACCTGGGAGGCTGGTGGGAGGCTAGGTTCTTCAGAGCAGGGCACGGAGGAGGCTGAGTAGTAGGAAGGTTTGTGACAGCCCAGAACAATTAGCTGTCCTCAGGTGGGCAAGGAAGTCACAAAACTCTCCTGCATCTCTGGCCTGAGCCCAGCCATCTATGGACTGGAAAGTACCGAGCGACCCTCAAGGGGCCCAGGGGCGGCTGAGCCTCAGGGGAGCCCTGCTAATTCTAACTTTCAGAGCTAGGAGCTGAGAGAAGTTCCCATACCTTGAAGGGGTTAAGCTGTCCACCCTGTAGCCTCAGCCCAGCCATTGTGCAGCCAAACAAGGGCCGGACATGGGGCAGGAAGCCAGAAGGGCCACACTTATTTTCTCTCAGAGTTAGATGACTCACAATTGCACAGCTACCTCAGAGATGGCAGACACAGCCATTATCCCCACAAAAACTCAAGCCCCTGGCCGAGTGGACCATTTCCAGTTGCTTTTATCATCTCTTGGGCACCCCTCAGTTGACATGAATAATTCCCATGTGGCTGATGGGACCTCTGAGGTCCAGAGAGGCTAAGCAGACATTCTGAGGTCACATAGTAGTATAAAGTGGACGGGGATAGGAGTGAGACCAGGTCTTCTGACCCCATAGCCATACTCCATATTGGAGTTTAGAAAAGAGACAATCAGCTGACTTAGACCACAGTAGCCTGCATAAGGACAAGCCAGGATCCTAGAGGCTCTGGGGACTGCCCTTACAGACTGGTTCTACTGCTATTGGAGAAATATAAAAAGCCCATCATAACTCTGGTCTAAGTTGGCATTGAGGGGAGAATTTACAGAGAGCTTCTTGAAGGAAGAATAGGAACTTGGAATTCTGGGAAGACTACCACAGCTCCCACAAACTCAGCCTCAGTCTCCCATCTCTCTGTGGCAGAGGATGATCCTTAAATCCACTCAGGGACACCCCCGGCCACACACACACACACACACACACACACACACACACACACACACACACACACCTGGCAGATACACAGGCAGGCAGGGACAAATGGGGCTCGGGGTGGACAGACAATGGTGAATAACATTATCCCCTGAGGAGAACAGAGGACCAGGAGATGAGCCTAAGGCAAGACCAGGAAATGAGGTCAGATGTGAGGCAGCTAGGGGAAGGTACAGCTCTAGACCGGAGTGGACAGGTAGGCGGAAGTCAAGCAAGACACCTGCCCACTTGTGTTGGGCTTTGCCTCTTCTCGTCCCCCTGTCCAGGAATTCAGCTTTTGTTGCCTTCACTAGAGATGCAGAAGCTGAAGCCCAGATACAGCAAAACTTAGAGCCAAGACCACAAAACCCAGGAGTAAAAGGACAGGTTCAAACAGACAAACATAAGGACCTTGTTCTGATTCCCCGCCATTGCCCCACAGCCCCATCTCAGAGTCGGGAAGCTCAGAGGAGGTTGAAAGGCTCCCTAGGTTGGGAGTCCTTTGCCTGATGCTTGAGCCTGTCCACAGGAGACAGGGAGACATCACTGTGATTGCCTAGTGATGTCTGCCATGGGTGTGGGAAGAGATGAGTAGCAGCAGCCTATGAGATCTAGTGTGGCTGCCATGCCTTAAGAGGCTCACTGCTCAGGGGTATGTGCGTCCTCTCTGGGGACCTGTATGAAAGATGATCTCATTGTCCCGAAGAATCAAATCTAGATAGGATCTAGCAATGTGATGGCTGTTAGAGGGCCTGTTTGGGAAGAAGCTAGAGCTTTTCTCAGTTAAACCACAGATGGTGTTTGCTCTGACCACCCCGGTGCTATCTGCAAATATGCATGTTGGTTTTTAAACCGTGTGAGTGAAAGGAGAATGGAAAGCAGTTTCAGAATGGGAGACTGAGTCACGGGAGAGGGGGTGAGGGTCCACACCCTCAGGTTCCAGACCTGGACGCTAGGATGAAGTATAGAGTTGGACCCAGAATGTTTCAGGGTGGAGAACGCTCAGGCTAGGAAGCAGAGGCTGGGCTGGGAGCTGGTGGCAATCGGAAGACTGCATAGAGGAGGTGACCTGGGGCTGCATTCACCCAGGGAACAAAGCTAGGGAGGGGCACCCCAGCATGCTGGGTATAGGACAAGCATTGTGCATTCTAGAAACCTTTAGGATGCCTTGGGTTGGGAGGGGTAGGAGGGTGGAAGATAGAAGAGCTGGAGGGGCTGGCAGCAGCAGGTCTGGGGCCCCTAAGAACAGGTCTCAGGGCTCAACTGAGCTACAAAGGAGAACAGAGCCCCACGGGGCCAGCTCATAGCTGATGGGCTTCACTGTCCCATCCTCCCGATGCCCACACTGACAAAACCCATTTGCAAACATGGGCCCTCAGGAAGGCAGTATAGGAATCACTGGAGAAGGCGGGGGGGGGGGTGCTTGTACCTTTAGATCCCACTCCTGTCCTAGCTGAGGCTCAAAGTGTAGGGTAAGCAGGCAAGAGCTGCCCAGGGCCACACACAGCGCTCAGGCTCCAAAGCCACTGAACACGCAGGCACACCCCCTACATGTTCTGAGCCATCTCCACCCACCGCCCTGCCCCTCATCCCTGACCCAGGCCTCCAGGCTGGAGTCCACAGTCTGTAGGGGGCTGGGGTGGGGCTGAGCATTCCGTCCTCAGAAGCCCTCCCTGGGGCTCCACTTAGCTGCCAGATCCAGCCCTTGTCCTCACTGAAGGCCATAGGCCAGCTAGAGGAGAGGCCTTGTTCAGGAGTCACCTTTGTGGAGGTGCTGTGGGAAAACGCCTATATCCAGGGCCATTGAGGACTTAAACAGGCTCCTTGAAGGATATGAGGCTCCAGGGGGAGGGAGGGAGAGAGAGAGAGAGAGGGAGGGAGGGAGGGGGGGGGGGGGGGGGAGGGAGAGAGAGAGGAGAGGACAATTCGTTAGTTAGCTAGTTAGTTTTCCTAACTCCCAGAGCCCTCCAGGATAGTGAACAGCCTCCCCAAAGCCAGAACCTGGCAGCTAGAATCTACTCAGGCTTGATCGAGGCCCTATCAGATGCCTGTGGCAGGGGAGGGCAACCCCAAGACACTGGCCTTATGCCCCACTGAGGGGCTCTAGCTGGAGCCAAATTTCCTACATCTGTTCAGCTACAAAGCCAGGGATCCCTATAGACACTCCAGCTCCTCCACAGCCCCTCTTCGGCAGTGTCTAAAGCCTTCCTTCTGCCTGTGATCTGTAGATTCAAGGTTGAGCCCAGCTCACATCCCCTTTGAGGCCAAGTCCTAGGGACAGATGGGAACAAGGGGAAAGGGGGATCTCCCACAGTGGATAAAGGAGAAAAAAGGGCTTCCTTGTGGGACTCAGGCTGCATGCCCGTTCTGTCCCTCCCCACACACCCTCTTACAACTTCTTAAATCCTCTCCTCCCAACACACTTCTCATTTTTGTGTATGGTGTGGTTCGTGCCCCCCTTCCCATGGGTCCACAGACACAGAGGCCTCGGTAAGGTATGTGCTAGCATGCGAGTGACTGTGTAATCTTGTGCTCTCTGAGCTTCCTGAGGAAGTGATGTTGTGTGACCTAGATAGGAAGGAACAGCAAGCCGGTGGGAATAGGAGGTCCTGGAGTTAAGGTCTCACAGCTAGGACTATGTTTGGAGTCTCAAAGGGAACCCAGAGAACAGCAGGCAGAGCCACGGGACCCTGTCCCATCCTACTCAGATGCCCAGTCAGCTTGGTCTTCAGAGCCACCTCTCAGTCCCCAGACTCTGGCCTGGGTACCTTGAACCATGGCCACTCTAGATACAGACTCCAAGAATCCCCAAGATCCTTACCTATCAGGGTGGAGTTGAGTTCAGCCATACTCAGGCTCTCAGAGACTCGTGTCCCCTGTCCTGGGCTCTGAGTATGCTCCACATTGGCACATTCTTTGTCTTCGAATCTGGGATCTTCTTGGCATTCTTAGACTGACGGAAGGCAGGGCAGGCACTGTCATATTTTTTGGAATTTATCATGAACATGGCCCCAGAGTTGGGGCATCATAGCAAGGAATTGCAAAGGATGGCAAGGAATGTGGGTAACCCCTGAAGGTCCAACACCCACAGCTGAGGCACTAGGCACTTCCTGTCCCCTGGCCACTGTGTTCACACAAGTTTCCAGCTGTCCAACTGGGATGCTCAGCATAGAAATCCCCAGTCCTCAACCCTTCCAAATGTCATTGGTGCTGTGATCCCACCCAGAGACAGTCTAAGCACTTCTGAAGCTGGTAAGAAGCCAGGGGGATAAAGAGAGTGTCACCTGGACAGTGTCAAATACTTAGGAGATTTTATTTCCAGTGAGACTACAGCCATCCTAGCTCCTGAACAGAAGGAGGGGACAATGGTTGTCCTACAAAACCCTTCCCCTCTGCTGAATTGCTAACACTAGAGGCAATAGACTCAAATAAGTATGGCTACTGGGTTAGAAAGTCCCCTGAGAAAGTCCCCCTCTGAGGCCATATGCAGAAGGTCAAAATTTTAAAGAAGGCAGATTGTGCGATGGGCAATCTCTAGACTTGGATTTCCTCATCTGTGAAATGGGAATGAGAATTTCTGTATCCTGGATGTGCTGGGGAGAATGTAAAATTTAAATGAAGAAGTAGCTCTGAAAGCCAAGTACTGAAAACTGTTATTATGGTGAGTGTTGCTGGACCCCAGCTTTGGAGAGGAGACAGCCTTATACGATCCCACCTCCCAAGGGCCCAGACTCCATGGCTCTGCCTCCTCACCCACAGCTGACTGACAAGAGAGCTGAGGGAGCAGATCTCCCTGTCCCCTGATGTAAGGGATGCTGTGAGAGCAAAGGCCATTCCTACTAGATGTGGGGAACTTACAGGTGACCTTGTGGACCGGAGGCTTTCTTTCAAGGGCTCACAGCAAGACCTCTGTTGGACACAGTCAGCTGAGAACTCTACGTGGCCAGCCAAAGCCCACTAATAGGCTAGTGTCCCCTATGAGCCAATGAACTCTGCTTCACTGAAGTCCAATATAAAAATGCCCTCCTGTAACTGATGGCTGTTGTCAGCCCTCAGAACCCTTCACTCATCCCAACAGGTCCCAGTAAGAAACGTTGTTTGCTCATTGTGTCGTGCAAAGTCCCCACAGGGAACTTAATATCCAACTCAATGTCCAGTGTAGGCTCTATGAAGGGCCTGCCAGCCAGGGTTATGGGGCAGGGGGAGGCCACAGGGACCTTGAGGAAGCACCCAGAGACCAGCAATGGAGGGAAGCTATTGTCTCCAGGGCTGAAGGGGCAAAAGGGAAGACACTCTTGAAGCCCAGAGCCCAGAGCCTAAATCCCACAGATGCTGCCCACTAGGAGCTGGTGTGATGGAGGGTGCAACCACAAAGGGAAAGAGAGACCAGAGGGATAGAGAAGAAGTGGCCTAGTTCTCTCCTCCCGTAACCATAATACTCACTGGATACCTCATGGCCAAACACAGCTGGAGGCCAAGACCAAGGCTAGGAGTCCCAGGGGAAACTCTGGGGTTCAGAGCAGAGGTTGGTGAGGGCAAGGAGGGCATCTGGGAGACAAAATGATCTACACAAACTCTCAGAAAATGATTGGGTGGAGTATTGTTGTTATTGTTCTTTTGAGATCAGATCTTGCTGTGCAGCTCAGACTGGCCTCAAGTTTCTGGCAGTCATCCTACCTCAGCCTCCTAAGCCCTGGGATTCTAGGCAGGTGCCACTTAAGGATTGTCTGTTCAGGAACAAGTACGATAAGCGGGCCATAATCCTCCGATGATGGTGACAAGCTACCACAAATCTGAGGGCTTAAAGCTGCATGTATTTATTTATGTATCGCTTTACAGTTCTGAAAGCCAGGAGTCTGAAATGGATCACAGAGGGCTGAAGTCAGAGTTGTGACCCCTCTCAAGGCCTCACAAGGAACTCATGCCCAGGCCTCTTCCAGCTCCAGGGGCCATTTGTGTCACTTAGCTAATAGTCTCTCAGCACCTCAGATGAGACTCACTACATCTTTTTGTGGTGCTGGACTCCAGACCTTCACATATTCGAGACAAGTGCCCTACTGTATAACTGCATCCTGAGCCCTCTCTTTACATTTTATTTTATTTGACTTTATTTTTGAGGCAAGGTTTCATGTGTCCTGGGCTGGCCTCCAGCTTCCTATGTGGCTGAGGGTGACCTTTGAACTTCTGAACCTTCCAAATGCTGCTCGTTTGCATGGTGCTGGAGATAAAGCCCAGGCTCTGTGCATAATGGGCAACAATCTACCAACTGAGCTACATCCTTATTTACGACACAGGGTCTCCCTAGGTTGCCCAGGCTGGCCTTGAACTCACTCTGTAGCCAAAGAAGACCTTTATCTTGAGACCCTCCTGCCACAGCCACCTAAGTAGCTGGGATAACAGTCCTGTCCCACCAGGCCTAACTACATCTTACTTTTGAATCTGACCCTCCTGCCTCTATCTTCAAAAAACCCTGGGATTATCCTGGGTAGTCCAGGATCAACTTCCCATCTCAAGCCTCAAGCAAGATCCTCCATTTAAGCATATCTGCCCAGAATCCCTTTAGCTGTGTAAGATGACCTTTCAGGTTCCAGTGTATAGGACATGAATATTTGGAGGATATCATCCACCTACCACACTGATATAACCCCTCTCCAGTGCCTTGGCCCTTGCTGCTCATTTCTGTCTGACCCAAGGGACATCATTGGTTCCTCAGACATGGTAACTGCTCTTCTAAATTGGTGCTTCACTGCTGCTGATGCTGCGTCCCGAAATCCTCTTCTTCCTTGTGGCCTCCTTAGGACTGACACTCAGGCGTGGTCTTAAATAATTTTCTGCAAGGGCTGGAAGTGTGGCTCAGTGATTTTGCACTTGCTTAGCATGTACGAGGCCCCTGGTTACACCCCCAGTGCCACAAAATACAATAAAAACCATCTCTGAAAGGCTACCCATGGCTTCCCAGTCTCTGATGGCCACTTCCTCCTCACAGCTGCATTTCCCAATGGGATTCCCACTGTCTTATCTTCCTGTTGGTCCCAGTGTGGGGAACAGCTCCAGGGCAGGTCTTCCCATCTCGAGGCTCTGCTCCATGGACTAGTAGAGTCCAGCATCCCTGAGGTGCTCACCCTCAGCAGCACAGAGTTTAGGCTCTCGTCCTCTGCTTACCCCAGGCCTGAGAACTCTTCCCTTCCTTCTCTGTTTCACTTCCTACTATTTTACTTTTCCATTTCCTAGTTACTTCTTACTTGAGGGGAACAGAAAACCCGTGCCTGGCAGTTCTTCCCCGGGCAAAGAAGGAAATGACTCACATAGTATGCCTGTAAGGCAGAGGCAGAGGGTCACACTACACGCCCCTGAGTCAGGACCAGATTCCTGGCAGGTCTTCTGCCTCCACTACCCTCCCCCACCCCCTTTGTTCACTGCCTTCCTCCTGACTAGCATCTTATTCCAAGGGCCCCCAGAATGTTCTAGGCAGACCCCTTTGTTGATGGTTGAATAAGACAAGGTCTGGGGAGAGAGAGCTTCCCCTAGGCACATAGCACCTGTATCCAGGGCCCCATTCTAGGATACTGGAGTCCACTTCCTTCTAGGACAGACTTGGAGGAGCTGAGGGGAAGGAACCATGGGTGTTAAGGTCAGCACAGACAGCCTAGCCCTTGCTGAGGCCAGCCTGGCGCCAATGGTCCAGAGACGATGTTACTAAAGTTTGCAAACCTCCTGTGATGCACAGGCCCCAAGCCTTCCCTCAATAGTAGGGGAGGAGGCCATGCCTTTCAGCTCCCTGAAGGCCCTCAGCTCTCTCCAGGCACACATTTTCTTCCTCCATACCATCCTAGGAACTGCAGGTCAGTGACACGGGGACCCGGGATGGGTGGCAGGGGAGGTCAGGGCTGAGAAGCCAGGGGGATGGCCACAGACATGGCCTCCACCACCACAAGACACTGGAGATTTTCCATTCTTGAAACTTAGAATAGAGACGAGACTTGATCTCTGGGTGACCCATATTCCGAGCCTACAGGTGGCCTTCCAGAGTGCACAGCCCATATAGTTGCACAGGGCCCTCACTTCAAGGGGTCTCTGTGATTTAAAATTCTTCCATCTTTATCTCAAAATTCCTTATTTAAAAAAACAAAGACGCACAACTCTGTTTTACATTGGACCCACAAATTATGAAGCCAACCTGTGTACACACAGTCTCTCAACTCCCACCCAGGCCACCCCCTAAAGTGACCATCACCTGTGAGTTCTAGACTGAAGGGCTAACCTCTGGCCATCAGCTGTGAGTTCTAGACTGAAGGGCTAACCTCTGGCCATCACATGTGAGTCCTAGACCGAGGGGCTAACCTCTGGCCATCACCTGTGAGTCCTAGACTGAGGGGCTAACCTCTGGCCATCACCTGTGAGTTCTAGACTGAGGGGCTAACCCCCGGATTAAGATGTTTGGGATTCCTAGGAGCTTCCTGAAGGCAATATCAATGCTAGAGGGGCTTTCAGCCTGGAGTGTGCTGGAGAGATGCTTGGAGGAGCCTTTAAATCTACCCCAGAGCAGCTGCTGGGACACGGAAGGCATCAGGAAAGAGCTGGAATTTGGGGCCACACAGATTTAGTCCAAGTCTTGGCTCTGTTCCTTACAGTCTGGGTGATTCGGGGAGGTTACTAATTGTCTATGTGTCTCAGTCCATTTGTAAAATGAGAGTCACAATTACACCAACCTTGGGAGTTGGGAGGAAGAGTAAATGAGATAGTGTGTCCAAAGCTCTTGGAACAGAACCAGGCAGTAGTGAGCTCTTAATGAAGGTGACTGATTGTGGTCAATGTCCAGGCTTCATTCTCAGCTGCACCATTTAATCAAAGGTGAAGATGACCTCTCTATGCCTCAGTTCCCTCATCTGTAAATATGGCAATAATCTGAGTGCCCCCGTGGTGCTTTGCGAGCACGAGCATCGGTATGCCAAGTGTCCTTCCCAGCCTCCTGGGGGATCTCATACTCCTGTGCCTGCGTTCATGCTAGCCTATGTAGGTGTAAGAAGAAATAATCTCTGGGCTTGCCTTCCCCCTGTACACCAGAGTCTGGTTCTGCTGGTGTCAACTGAGTGACAGATAAAGGAGGAGAGCGGCAAAGAAACTTTGGTTCCTAGAGTGAACCTCTCATTCCCTAGGACAGTGGCCACTCTACCCTGACGTTGTCTATCCTCTTTCCTCAGATCACTTCCTCCTGGAAGGATGCGGAGGCTAACGGAGCTGGCTGCTGCCTTGGGCACCCTCTTGGGACTGCTGGCAGTGGCAGCAATGGCAGACTTTAACCTTCTCCAGCTACACACCCCCAGCAAGCTGCCTGCCCACCAGCGCCAGAAGAGAGCCTGGATTTGGAATCAAATGCATATAGATGAGGAGAAAAACAGCTCACTGCCCCACTATGTGGGAAAGGTAAGCCTTGGGCTCCGGGGTGATGGACGGTATCAACAACCGGACCGTAGTCCCGGCCACTGTAGCACAGATGGTGATGAACACAGGAGTGGTTGTCACTGGAGGGTGACGGCAGCCAAGATGGAGGTGGTGGTGGTGGTGAACATGGTGGTAATAATGGTGACCATGACAACCGTGCTGTAGTTGTGACAGGGAAGAGGAAAGTGATGGCATGGATGGTAATAGTGATGGGGATGGTGGGTAGGAATAGTGAGGGGGGAATAAAGTAGGTGGTGATGGTGATAATGGTGTCGGTGGTGATGGTGATAATGGTGGTAGTCTTGGTGATAGGAATTTTGAGAGTGAAAATAAAGGGGAGGGGGTCCGTGGTCATGGTGGCTGGGGTGGGGATGGTAGTGAGGATGGTGGTGGTAATGATGATAACGGCAGTGATGGTAAGGCAGAAGTTGTATTAGTTCCCTTTCTGTTGCTGTAACAAAAATATCATGACCAAAAACAACTCAAGAAAGGAAGAGTTTATTCTGGCTTACTTGTCCAGAGGGATAGAGTCCCCCATGGGAGGGAAGGCACGGTATGGCAGTAGGCACAAGAAGCTGGCTGGTCCCGTTTCCCCTGACACAGGAAGCAGAGGGAGAACAGTAAATGAGGCAAGGGTATAGCTCCTCCAAGCCCACCCCCAGGGACACACTTTCTCCAGCAAGCTTCCCATAGTGCCCCCCCCCCCTAGAGAAAATAACTGCTCAGGTAATGAGCCTCTGGGAAACACTTCTCATTCCGAACAGAACAGAAGGCAAGGGGGTGGATAACAATGTGAGGGGAGGTAGTCACGGTGATGGTGGTAGTGATGTGATGATGATAACGGCAGCAGTGACGGCGAAAGGGACGGTGAAGAAGTCCATGGCGTCAGTGACAGCGATGACCGCAGTGCTAATGGAAAATGAGAAAAGTATCAGTGAGGGAGGTGGTGGTGGTGGTGGGTGCCAGCAGTGTTGGTAGTGGTGATGGTAACTGTGGGGGCAGTGGCAGGATTGTGATGTTGGTGGTAATGGTGATGCTGTTGGTAGTTCAGTTGGTGGTGGGAAGTGTGTCAATGATAGCAATAGTGGAGAAGAAGACGATGAAGTCAGTTGTGGTGGTAGTGATAGTGACGGTCATGGTGGTGACAGGGATGGTGGTGGCGATGGGTGAATAGGAAGGTGAGGAAGCTGATGGGGGGTGGTGGTGGTGGTGGTGGTGATAAGGTGCTTGTCACAGTAATCTAATGGCGGTGGTAATGTCAGTGATAATAAAGATAATGATGGTGAGATAGTAAACTAACTGCCATGATGATAGTGAAGGGGAAGTGAGGGAGTTAGCGGTAATGGTGGTAGCCGTGATGGTGGCGAGTGAAGGTGGTGGTGGTAGTGGTAATGATGACCGTCACAGTTAGAGTGGAAGGGAAGGGAAGGGAGGTTACGGTCGTAATGATCGTTGTGATGGTGGTGATGGTCATGAAGACATAATGATGTTGAGAACGGTAGTGATGGCGAAGGGGAAGGTGAGGAGGTTATGGAGATAGCCATAGTGGTAATGATGGTGGTAACAATGATCATGGTGGTGATAGAGAAGAAGAAGGCCGTGGAAGGGACAGTATGGGGACAGTAATCTGAATGAGGAGGTAACAGAGTTTTTGAGTTGGATCTTAAGAGGCCTCCCAAAGGTCATGTGCTAGATGTGTTGTCACCCTGTGGTGCTACAGGGATTAGGGCCTAGTGGGAGGTCATCAGCAGTGTGCACCCAAAGGTGATATTGGGACTCCAATCCCCCCACCACATAAGCTCTGCTTCCCAGACACCATGAGGTGAATAGACTAGCTCTGCCATAGGCTTTCCACCACATTCTT
>CABHPR010114651.1:10131-29082 GCA_902168415.1 Peromyscus melanophrys | reverse complement strand
TCACTTTCTCTTCCGCTTTAGCAGTTAAGTTCCAGCAAAGCCCAGTTGTAAGCATTGTGGCACAGGGAAAGTGCACCACACATATTTTCTTAAAGAAAGAACAAAGGAAGGAGAAATGAAAGGAGACATTGGCAAGTGGAGGGACCTGGAAGGAGAACACTGAAAGCCGAGGATGAAAAGAGATGTCTTCTAACTCGTTGAGGTTATCAGCAAGCAGTCCTCTTTTTAATGGGAATTTAAAAAAAGAGCCTGCTGGACTCTTCGGAAGGAGTCTAGACTTGGTTATGTGGAAATTTGCAGTAACAAGTTTGCCAAATGTTTCTCGTGAACAATAAGAGTAGGAGAAGGTCTGGAAACTTGGGAGACACTTGCAGATTGTCCTGAATTTGCAGCGCAGGGTTGTGACGCCTAGGCATTGAGGCTGCCCAGTGATCCTGTGAGCAGCTGGGGAGGCCTTAATGGTGTCCAGCTGTGTGCCCAGGGACTGCCTCCCTTCAGAGTCACATTAACCAGGTAGAGACCCTGCCCTGCTTGCCTCCCTGTGGACTTTATGGGTCCTTGTAGACTGTTGCATTGATCTTTCATTTTGGGGTTTTATAGCAATTCTAAGCATGTGAGTGTGCACATATTCACTCTTTGATGTGCCCTTTGATAGAAGCCAGAGCGCTTTACCTGTGTCTGTGTTTAATAATAGTAGGGGGTCGAATGCCCTGCAGCACAATGCTCCCTGGGATGCTGGTTGCATGCCACTCTATTGGGGATGCTGGTTGGCAGGCTTTAATCAGGGGTGTTTGAGCATGAAATATATTAAAGGTAGTTAGACATATAGCTTTGTTACCATTTTGTTTTGTTTGTAACCACATTTTTATTCCATTGTGTCACTCTCTAGAAAGGAAGGGTGGGTGGGGACATATAGGAGACCCAAATGGCAAAACTCACACAATCACAGGACATCTGTGACGTGTCATATTTTTTTTTTCTTACTTTATTTTTCTGATATCCTTATGAGACCAGTTCGTACCCCGTTTTCAGATGGGTAAGTTAAGCATTTTGGAACCCTGCTTTCATTGTGCTCGTAGAATTCTGTGCTCTTTTAACATGTGAAAATCTAATGTGACCATGACACAGAAGGATATTTTCAAGGCTTGTGGGGAAGTGGCTGCCTATTTTGATGGGAACTCGCTGTATATAGACTGTACCATATGTTTTAAGAGTTGGAAGAACCTTCTATGGGACCATCCCCTACGTGGGAATCCCCTCTCCTACCAGGCAGCTACAGAGGCATGATCTGAGTGGACCTGGCTATTTCCAGTTTTCAAACTGTCAACATATCAGAGGGTTAGGAAAGTTGAGTAAATCTTTATATGCTTTGGCCCAATAGTATTTAGCAGAAGTGATCATATTATGATTTTCTCTCTTCCCTTGGCTTTTTTTTCATCTCTGACCACCCCTAATTAAAAAGAAAGCTTTCTGTGTCCTTAACTTCAATTAGCAAGGACTTGATTTGGAAGGGCCAGGAGTTCCCTAGATGCTGATGTGGCTTTACAGGTGACAGGATTGCGTTAGGATTGGAGATTGAGCCATGATACGCCCCGGCTGCTGACAGTAATGATACTGAGGAAGTGATGTCAGTTACCTACTTAATCCGTCTTTGGTGGCATCGCTGGAAGAGGTTGTTTTTCTTTGGAGTACTCAGGTCACATAGTACAAGTTAGATGAGACATTTCAAAATGGCAGTGTGGGCCTGAAGTGCTCAAACTGTGGGTGGCCCCAAATGACCCATTTCCCTGGGCTCACTCCTAATTACTTTGTTATTTGTTGGAATTCATTGATGAGAGTAAATCCAATTTTGAGGTCGTACACTGGGGCAAGTCCTAAGTATTTGATGACATACAATTTTGGGACATTTCTCTCTAAGTTTCATAATTCCCGAGTTTAGGAACATTAGCAGCGGTATAGGAGTGCTCTACAGAAGTGTCGTGGTCACACTGGCAGAACAATTATCCTAATGTAGGTTTGCACATGATTTATATGTGTCCGTGTATAGCTCGATTTTCATCTGTATATATGTGAAAGCTGAGATTTTGAGAGCTTTATTTCATTTTGAGACCTTTGTTGGAACTTATAAAGTTTCTTTAAATTACTTCCCCCCACCTCTGTTCTCTGGTTATTGAGGGGTTTATTTGTCTGCGCCAAGCCTGGTGCCAAGTACCGGGGATAGAGATCAATAAGACCAGGCGTTGTACTCAGGGCTGGATGCAAGTAACTCACTCTCTGGCAGGAGGTAGACCAAAGCAGCAGCCCTGTTACCCAGAGTGTGCCTGTTCAGCCTCCTAGAGTGGTTCCCGAACGCTTACCAGGGAACATCATTTACAATCTAGCCAAAATTTCATAGATTGTCTCTAGAGCACCCTTTTCAAGAGCCTCAGTTTTTATTAGTTATAATTTCCTAACATTTCAGTAAAAAACAAAACAAAACAAAAACAAAGAAACCCTTGCTGATAATTTGGAAGTGTTTTCCACGTGAGTAACTTTTTTAAGTATCTTATTTTAAAAATTTTGTTTCATTTTTCCTCCTGGCTTTTTAAATATACTTAAAAATATTTTTAACCATATCTAATTTTTGCAACTTCTAAACAACTTTCTAAGCAGTCACCTCCTGACCCCCTTTCTCCCCCCTTCGCTGTTCCCTCCTCCCCGGGCCACCTCCCTTTCTTTAGAGCCCCCGCATAATGCTATTCCTTTACAGTCCAGCCATCTGCCTGTTTTAGCCTCCTCTTCACTCTCCCTGTTTCTTCTATATAGATTTCCCCATATGTCTGCCTCCTCCTTTATCCACAAGTCCAGACACTCCTCCATAGCTTTCTTACCACCCCATCCTGGTGGCCCGTCTGTTCATAAATAACTCTTTCATCCGCTTTGGATCCCCAGCCCCCACTCGTGCTAAAAAGAGTGCAAAGAAACCTTAAGTGCACAGAGCCAAGCTACCCAGCGCAGTTTTCATTTAGAACAGGCTCCCTCCTTCCCATCACCTGTTTTCTTTCCCACTTTGCCTTCCTTACCTTCTCTGTGCAGGTCCCCAGTTTCCCCTCGGCGTTTGTACTGAACTGGCCACACAGTGAGTTGGTATCTTCAGGACAGTTTGCTTCTTGTTGGGAGACCTGCTTTTGCTCCGATGGGTTGCTTGCTATTCTTGCAGTTGTCAAACTCGAAGCTTTGTTCTCTGGGAAATTCATGTGATATCTCGGGCATAGCATTCTCCTCACCTGGGTGCATGGCAACCACAGGGAGACTCTGGACGGGTCCTTTTTGTAAGCCTAGTTCTGTGCCACGAAGGGGCTGTTATAGGATAACCCACTGGAATGGCACTGTTGAGGGCTCTGGAATGTTCTAGATACTTGAAATGTATGTTACATATCCTGCTAGTGTTGTGTGCTGGTGACGGTCTCCCCGCTGTCCAGGGGAAGCATTGGCATTTTGCTTCCCTTTATTGACTGTAGCCATTCCAAAACTGATAGTGTTTTTCCTTCCTGATGCCAGTGATAATTTTATCTGGAGTCCCCGTGGAGATTTCACTCAGTAGGAAGCAAATCTAGGTAAGATTGCCTTGAAAGTCAATCAAAACCTACAAGGACTAGTATATCATCCCCGTTGTTTTAAAGATAGCGTCGGAGCGGTCGCTAGATTGTGGGCTGGGTCTAATGAGGACCAATGGTAAAGACACTTTGGCTCTGTCTGTCTGTTTTAGTCCTCTAACTAGGAAGGAAGGAAGAAGGAAGGAAGGAAGGAAGGAAGGAAGGAAGGAAGGAAGGAAGGAAGGAAGGAAGGAAGGAAGAAGAAGAAAATGTGTGGATTTAAGTGATCCTCGTTCTCTTCTGGGTGAACATCATGGGAAAATGAAAGAGAGAACAGTGTGTTTCTGAGGTGGTGAGAAAGAACTCTGCAGATCTAGAAGGTTATTAACGTCATGAAAATGAAAAATCTCCAAAAAATAAGGCATTTCGTTTTAAAGGCCATGTGTTTCCAAGAGGAGATTAGAGTCTCTTTTGTTATTTTTAATGTATTTGTGCATTTATTTATTTTTGGTTTTTATAATGGAGAATGAGGCTTCATTGCTCCAGGAACAAGAGAGTCAGAAAAGGGGAACACGAAAGAATGAAAAGATGCTGAGCCAGCAGCAGGACCACATGCCAGTGACTCAGAGTCTTTCTGGAATTCAAAGTTAGTCGCTAATGAGATACAAATTTCCAGGGGAAAACTTAGCTCAGAGTAAGACATTTTACCTCAATCACACTGATGCCAAAGCTAGGTCTATGTGAAATTTGTACCAGCGTTGAGTTTCTGTGGATGCTAATCAGTAGCCATGCAAAGATCCACTACATTTTCAACGTTTCATCTTGTTAGAACATTTCCCTGGGAACATCTTAGGAAGGCTTTAAAAACCACTGAATTTTATAATAGTTTTGGTTATGGATAAAGTTTCACAGGCTGAGTATTTGCACATTATTGACCCCACATGTATACAACATGTTACAGATCCCTCTGGGGTCTGTGCTGGATAGGAATGTATTGGGTTATGGTGATGTTTCTAGGAGGGTGGAATTCTAAACTCCACTTTTTATTAAATGAAATTGATTGTCTTACCCACACCAAATCATACACCCAAGATTAGATACTTAATACCTCAGTAGTCGTACTCTTACTGGGGCGGCTGCAGATGGTGTGCGACTTCAGACCAGAAAGGTCTCTGCTTTGGAGATTGTAAGCCTGGGAGGAAGGACAGTAGATTTTCTCCCTGACATTCTTTTGCTTTCTGCTAACTCGAGTCATACCGCCGTGTACTTTTGTTTGGTTTGCAAACTGAAGTCCTAAAGCTTGAGCAGAGGGATTCCAAGGTTACCACCTTCCAGCAGGTACTTTAGTTCTTGCTGCCTCGTGTCTCCTCTCAAATTGGTTGTGGTCTGTGGGTGCTCAATTAGTTCAGGCTCTTTGCAGTGGGTTTTTACTGAGGGTGTGTCTATACTTAACATTTTTTTTTATAATAGTATAATTTTGTCTGCTTTTCATAGCCTTTTCTTTATGGTTACCAGTTTTAATTTTATCTAGGCAATTGGAAATCTTGGGAGAGGCCAATCTAAAAAAGAAAATCCTTAGATTTTGGAGTTCAATACACATCTGCTTCCTAAAAGGAACTCCTTCAATACCTTCTATGTTTCATTCACATAGCCTGCATTGATTGAGTGCTTATCGTGTGCACAGCGATATGCTTTTTAATTGCTGGTACCCAGAATATTTAAAGTATAAAATATCTCATTAGCTCAGTATTTGGAGTACCACCTGTTTGAGTTTGTGCTGAGCTCCCCAGAATGATAGATTCCCGTGAATTCGTGGGGTCTTAAGGCTTCAGAGGAGGCAGAGAGGTGAACGCACTGTCTGCTGCTTCAGGGATGCCATTCTGTGCGGGGACACATTTGTCACAGTTCACACAAGGAGTCTCTCAGTGTTTCTCTCTGTGAAGAGGAAAGAGGAGTGTGTTGACTTCACTGGGGGACAAGGACCTCCCAGGTCTCCTCACTGTCACAGGCTTCTTCTAGATGCCTGTCTTAGATGAGTGGACTTTTGACCCCTCAGAGTACATCAGATCTGCTATTGCTATTTGGTGGATACAAGTAAACACAGTGGTCCTTCTAGAGTAAGAGGAGCCCTGTGGTTGACTGTGCAGTGTGTTTGGCAGAGGGAAGGATGTGTTTTGAAGCTGGCTTTTCCTTCCCCCTTACCTCCATTCCATACTTAGCACTGTAGGAGGACCCCTCTGAGAGAGTTGCCGTTTTTGTATTCCCTGTGTGCTTGTAGACTAAAGTATAATTGGTAAGGCTCCCTGGAGTAGTTTGCCTCTTCATTCTATTGGACTGATCTTGGTGTAGAGGGTTTGATTAGAGCTCATGGGGGGACTGTTTTTCAACGTATTCATATGGACGCTTGCGTTGGGGAGAACGTGTCGGTCGAGGTTATCAGGGTCTCAGGATTCTGTGAGGAGCAAAGCTATGGGGGAGCTACCTTGGATTTACGCTTAGATCCACCCCAGATCCACCTCCAGGCCCAGCGCAGTGCTCACAATGTGCCTTCAGATCTCAGAGAGTCTGACCAGCAACCAGAGCCACAGCAATCACATCACCTTTCCTAGGTTTGCTCCAAGGATGGAAAATCCCAAGCCCTCGCGCAATACAATGCTTTCTGGGATAAATCCATGGGCTGTCAGAGACAGTGAAGTAACTGCGACCAGTCCTTCCATAAATAGAGCAAGAGGCCGAAATAAGCTTCCAGCATGGGATGGCAAAGTGACTTTCAGATGATCAGCCAGATTCCTGGAGTGATGTGTGTAGGAAAGTGAATTTTCTGTACTTCCTCAAGTGGGGCCCGTTTCTCTCCTCTCTGATTCTTTAGCTGCCTTGAAACTCCAAAGACAGAAGAAAGCTAAAAATGTGTAACTTGACAAAGAGAGCTGTGATGATATTTACTGTCAGACTAAAATCTGCCAGATTTTACAGATGTGAAAGTGCAGATATATCTCAGGCATCCACCAACATCCTTGTGGCTCAGGCATCCTCCAACATCCTTGTGGCTCAGGCATCCTCCAACATCCTTGTGGCTCAGGCATCCACAGGGACTTTTGATGCACATTTGTGGAAATAGGTTGTCAGATTATGATTGTGAATACCCATGTCTCAATCTCCTTTTCCTCATTCCTTTGCTTCTCCGTGACATTGAAGTGAGCTTTAATGTAGACAGAAGCACCAGTTTAGGCAAAGAGGAAATGGAGTCATTCTAGCCCTGACATTTACTACTGGGATAAACTTTCGGCCAGTGTTGTGGAACTCAGGGTCCTTGTTAATGAAACTCACTTTAGTCTTTCAAACCATGCGTTTAACAAGGATATAGCACCAAATGGACTGCTTGGCTTCTGGTACCAAAGGCAATTGGCTTTGAAACCAAGTTCTACATGACTTATCTGTCTTCATTATGCCTTCCTCTTAGATCTGTGGTATAGGGTTAATTTTGGATTTCTGGTTCATGTGGATATTAAGGGAACACAACTCAGACTTCTACAGTGAGCAAGGCCCTCAAATTATTTCTTGTCTCCTAGTAAAAAAACAAAATAGAATCGAGGCTCAG
Source organism: Peromyscus melanophrys (assembly GCA_902168415.1). Classification (NCBI taxonomy): domain Eukaryota; kingdom Metazoa; phylum Chordata; class Mammalia; order Rodentia; family Cricetidae; genus Peromyscus; species Peromyscus melanophrys. The sequence continues at coordinate 21,909 of CABHPR010114651.1, read as the reverse complement.
CAACTCTTTATTTGACCTTTGGTCTTCAGTATGGTATTTCTCCAGTATGGCACGAATGTTATTTTTTTTCTGGAAGTTCATTGACATTAAGAAATGATCAAAGGTGACCTAGAAGTAGAAAGCATGGTCACTCAACTGAGTCTTCAAATTGGGTATTACCGTGTAGGCTTCCTTCATTTGTATTGACCATGGTAAAGATTAGAAAACAAAAGAGACTTGTAAGCAGCCCCTTTAAACTGGATATAATAATCAAAGATAGCTTTGTAGCAGCACACTGTAGGAGAGAGGAATAGAAAGAAGCTTGCGGCCGGTGTTTAGAAAAAGACAAATGCATATCTAAACATGCTTCCAAACGGGAAGGGAGAGATGGTGGGAGACCTAGAAATAGGGAGAGAAGGAAGTGAGAAAGGTAACGGGAGATGGGCTGAAAAGTTCTGAAGCTTAATTAACTGATCTTGTCACACACAGCTGTTCATTTGAGTCCTGGGCCTCCGAGTGTTATTCCTTTTTAATCACTGTCTTTTGAAATGCTAATTAGATAATTGACCATTGTTCAGTTGGTTGGCTACTTTTTATTCTTAAACTTTTAGAGACTAGTCCTTGAATGGGCTCCTCAGAGCAGCGTAGCAGATGGGAAATTACTCTCTGGCCTGGAGTTGCCAAATGACCACCTCAGTGGGCCTTAGGTTTGTGAATCCCAAGCTGGGCCTAGCCTAAGGGGTGGTTAGCGTGCCTCCCATGATCATCCTGCATCCATTGATTTTTATTTTGTCATGGTGAAGGGGGCTGCCTTTGTGTTCAAATGCAGATTTATTAGATGTACCCTAATCAATAAGAAGCCTCATCTGGGGAAATGATCTTTTGGAGAATGCTTGCAAATGATGAGTAACAAAGCTAGCATCTGAAACAGCACTCATTGCAAGCACAATGTTTGCGACTCACTGCAGGCACAGTGATTGCGTACGACCTTCTCCCACTCCGCTCTACTTAGGTTTAAAACATTTAAAGCAGGTGATGTATGTGTAAGCATTCTGGACAAAGCACAATAAAGCATAGTAAGTAACACATAGTAGTCATCTGTGTGGGAAACTTGCAGGAAAGCGCTCTTGACCAATGAGACATGACTCAGCAGGAAAGGTCTCTGTTCTCTTTTACAAAAAACAAAACAAAAAAAACCCACATTGTTGTTCCATAGACCCAGTGTGGTATGGAGACTCACTTTGTGTGCTGCTGTAGAGGCAACAAAGTAATCTGCTTGGTCCTTCCTATGTAAACATCAAAGATGACCAAATGTGAAAGTTAGAATGAAGGTTCCATTTCTTTCAAATTTTAGTGGGTGTTTAAATGCAAATGTTTAGATAGGTTAACGAAGACAACTGACCTTTAGTTACATTCCTGCTGTACTGAGTGTTGATGGCATTTGCCATTTTAAATGCTTGTGAATTTAAGTTTGATTATTTGTCTGGTGTGACTATCATAGAAGAATGCTTTTCTTTGAAGTTTCAGGCTGTTATAAAAAAGCAAGATTGTTTGCAAAGGAGATACATGTCTGTTGTTAACATTTCACAAACACTAAAAATTAAAATTATGAAACAAAAAATTCTTACTCAATAGTTAGCTGCTGCATAAACTCATTATATATACATATATATATAAAATCTATCCTTTATGTATACACAAACACATGAACATTCATAAAACAAAATATATATGCAAATTTAGGCAACTCAAGGGAACTATATTGTCGTATAATATTTATTTTTTATGTTTTCATTGAAAATTAAGACCTATCAATATGTATACTTCAAAGTTATTTAGCTATTATAGTTTTCTTGTTTCCTATTAATTTTTAAAAACAATTTTTTGTGTGTATTTTATAGAAGTCACTCTTCCTGACTTGAGTTAAATTGTTTTATCCTATATCTTCCAGATTATGAATTTATTTTAGATGATCAATTTGGCTGCTTCCTATGTTTTGTTGACTCTTTGAATGGTCACTTTTAGTGGTTTGTTTTAAGAAGTAATAAAATAGCTAATTTCAACTCATTTAAATTTCTAATTTTCCCTTTGCCTTTAAAATTTTCATAGTGTCGCTTTTCTTGCAATATGGGGAGTAAAGGCGGGCTCTGTGCCTCTTTACACTCTGTGTGTATGCTAATAAATGGTATTTTAAGACATTTGCAGGGATATTTGAAATAAGATTTATTTTCATATTTTGATAGACAAAAAACGAGAGTTATTCTCTACATTTAAATTCATTAAAAAAATTCTTAGCTTTTCACTTCACTGTCCGTTGTAGACATAGAAGATTACGTTTAACATCTTCACAGATTCATACTTTTGCCATTTTCTCTTTTAGTTTAGTTTTTTGTTTTTTTTTTTTCCCCCAAGACGGGTTTCTCTGTGTAACAGCCCTGGCTGTCAGGAAACCTGCTCTGTAGACCAAGCTGACCTCGAACTCAGAGACCCACCTGCCTCTGGCTCCCTGAGGGCTGGGATTACAGGCCTGTGCCACCACACGCCCAGCTGCCAGCTTTTCCTGCGTAAATGACCCAGTGTGACTGTGTTTGTGTTGGATTGTAGTTTGGGTTTGCTTCCTGACTTTCCCTTCGTATTGGAAGCAAGCCTTTCTGTCACTGATGTGTTTTCTAGAGTTCAGTGAAGGTGTAGTAACAGTTAATAAAATTTTTAGTTTTTGCCTATTTTATTTCCTCTCCAATCCGTCTACCTCTATGTCTCTCTCAAGCTTTTTCCTTGGCACCAGTTCTGTGGAGATATTTATCTTGTCTCTCTGTCAAATGTGATGCTTCCCAGAATCGACTTTTGTTTTTTCTGGGATGGAAATGGCTTTCTGAATCTTTAGTTTCCCTCTCAATCATGAGCGCACACTCCAGTATTTTCTTGTGTAGGTGTCCACCCCCACCCCCCAATAACAGTTTTAGCAAACTCCAAACCTGGCCTTTGTGTTTTCTATATTGTGAGGAGCGGGGGGGGGGGGGGGAAGGAAGGGAGGGAGGGAGGGAGAGAGAGAGAGAGAGACAGAGAGACAGAGAGAGAGAGGCAGAGAGAGATTGACAGGGGGGGAAGGGGAGGGGGAGGGACGGAGAGAATTGATTTATTCTCGTCCAGTTAGCCTGGATGTGGGTGTGAGCCTTTATCAGTAGGAGGCGCTGGAGAAGTCAGGACAAAAGGAAGAGGCAGGAACTGGTCAAGGCTGTTGCTCTTCTCAGTACTTGGGCAATTTTCCGCTTTTTCCACAGCCACTCCGAATCTGCCTCCTAGAGAGCCCCCTCCAAGCCTGCCTGCTACTGTTGTCCTCCTCAGCTTAGGCTGTAAACCCCAGCCATGTGCCTCCTCAGCCCCAGGAACCAATATCTGTTTCCCTTCCAGTGCTCAGGGATACTGCTTCTGAAGGCTAAGCCCACCAAACTACAGATATGTGTGGTGTGTTCAACCGTACTTGTTCAGGGGGGCAGAAGCCTTCCCAGAGCTACTTTCTAGAAATTTCTCTTTAAAACAATACTTTAAAAGGAAGGCAAAAATTTCCTGAAGCTTTGAGTCTTAAGACAGATTCCTGTATAGATGTTTATTATTATAAACTTAATTATACCCTGTAAGTGCTGTCTATGTCATACTTTCTTGAGGGTAAACGTGTTGTTCAAATGACCAGCATCTCTTTAGGCAGTGGAGACTGGCCTAGCAAAAGGTACCTGAACATGATCTGAGAGCATGCAGCCTGGGAACCTGCAAAAGAGAAATCAGGCCCAGCAGTGATTGAGCTGGGCTGTTTTGGAGGACAGGGTAGTGAGGAAGACACGTGGGAGAAAGGAGAGTCTATGTTCTGAAATTTGATTTCATGTATACAGTTTGTTTTTGATGTTGCAAAGTGGCGAAGAGGTTTATTGACATCTATACTTAAGGTCATCGCAGAGCACAAAATGCAAACCAAAGTGTTATTCTCTACTGGGAGCTAGAAGATAACAGCTAGATACCGTGCTTCCAAAGTAATGAGTTAAATTCATTATTTTCTTATTACTGTAGCTGTTTTAAGAAGGTTATTTCCATTCTAAAAATATCCCTCTTCCTTGAATCTTATTTGTCGTAATTTTTGCATGACGCTGTAATCTATTGTTAGGAAATGATAATTCCATTTATTTTTATTTCATGGGGAAAATGGTGAAACCAGCTGTTTGACTCTTTCCAGATAAAGTAGATTCCAGAACTCCTAGTCAGGAGCAATGGTGACTGACAGACAGGTCTGCCCCAAGTTTCTGTCATGTGTCTAAAATATAGTGTGGAAGCCAAAGGAGAAGTTTGAGAAAGAGAAAAGATACGAAGCCCCAGACATTTTTTTAAACTGGCTGATTAGCCCCTGAGTTACGAAGAAAAGGATGAAGCAAATGCCAGGATCTGGTGTTGGAGGGAGCAGGGAGTTGTACAAGCAGATCGCTTCCTGGATATATGATAGTTAGCTAGTCAGAGAAACATCAGGAAATGACCTATGACTTATGCCCTGCACGTGGCACACTTTTCCACAGTATGTCCCACATCCCTGCCCACGACGTTTTCTATACGATCATGTTTGGTGTCCTCGGCTTATAACCAAGGCCACGTGTTCCCATTCAAAAGTCAGATCTTCATTTATAAATCCACAGAAAATGTTTTTCAGGGAAAGAAATGTAACTCGATCAGCTTTGCATGGTTTACATAATGTGATAGTCTCATATTTACTATGTGTTAACAAGAAATAACTGTTACCAACAAAAATCAGAGAATTTAAAAACAACGAACATTTTGCTTGGGAGCCTATGTATATCTCTATATAAATACATATAGATATCTATAAACATCATCGATTCTCCCATGTGCACATGCCATATATATGTGGATGTGGGATGATGCTTGTTTTTATATATACATATCTATATTTATATAGCTGCAGAAGTGAAACATATTGCTTTTTATTTAAGTGAGTCAGTGTGTTCATGGGGAAGCTCTATTTTGCAGTGCATCCTTACTTCGGGGACTAGGAGATAACTGTTAATGATTTGGTCTGCTGAAGGTCAGACTTGGAAGGATCAATTGATCCCTGGAGACAGTCCTAGGTTATGCTTTTCCTAGGATGGAGAATCTCTGGGAAAATTACTATTCTTTGATGGAAATAAAAACTCACTTTAGGTAGCTTTAATAGTCTTTCTTTATTGATTTATAACACTTCTCTCAGATGGGCGTTCTTGAGTACACCGTGTGTGTGTGTGTGTGTGTGTGTGTGTGTGTGTGCGCGCGCGCGCGCGCGCGCACATGCCTGCATCTCTATGCATAAAAGGAGGATGGATAAAAAACATTCTGTAACACCAATCTCTAATCTCGGCTTTTAATTCCCTGAGAGAATGTAGAGCAAAAATAAAATTATTTCTTTGATTTTAGAAACATTCCATACCTGTAGTTAGTACCTTGTAGCCTATACAATATTTTTGAGAGTTTGCCTTTGTACTGAAGAAATGACACTTCTCTGGGTCTTCCCAGGTCCTTATGACATCAGTGGAGACTGTTGCAAATTAGCTGTAGGAGAGATGAAGGAGATATAGTTACGTTTAACAGGATAATTTGGTAAGAATGTAAGGCCCTGGTGTATCGAAATTCGGCACACAAAGGAAGCACATGTAACAGAGACCATTTTATAGTGGTTTGTCCATGCTCCATGTTAGAAAGTTGGAAGGGCGTTTTTTTTTTTGTTTTTTTTTTTTAAAGCTGTGAATGAAGACTTATTTTTATTACTGTTCTCAACCTTGCCCAAGTACCCCAGAGTGAGTTTCACATCTATTCGTTTGGAAGCCGAGGTGACGGAACAGTGGGTACACTGGTGTCTTAGCCCTAGGAGGCACGGCCCTTCTCCTGTAGGGAGATTCAGATTCAGGTGACTGTTGTGTCCTCTGTCACTTACTCCCGTGGCCAGTGTGTTTGTCCCGACCACCTTTTTGCCCACTGTATTCTGAAAATGATTAAAGAACTCCAGTGAGTGTCATTCAGATAATGACGTGGTGAGGTGAACTCTTAGGTTTACTTGTGTGGGGCTTGCTGGAGTATGCGTTAATGTGCAATAATAAAGGAAAAGGACCTGGCTTTCAGAATGCCTCTGGAGTGTGCTTGCGACTGTGAAGACACATGAAGCAAATGTCCAGGTTCTAATGCCCCTGCCATGAAGTTTCTTTCAGATTTTATATCTCCAGATTTACATCCAAAAGGCCAATAGTTGTGTGGTGCTTTCTTCATTAACACATCAAATTGTGATTTTTGTCAGTCTCTACTTAATATTATTTCCATATATTATTTGTGCCTTGATTTGCTAAGTGAACAATCAAAAATAATTCTGCCCAGTTATGAACTAGACATAATTTTACTCCTTGCCTGCATACACTGTGTTTTGCTTTCTTGCCCTTTGCAAATACAAACTTTCCCCGCAGTTCACATTCTGAAATACTGGTGACTACTCACATTGCTCCACTTCGACCTGGCATCATTTATTTTCATTTTCCCTGCACTTTTGATAATTCAGCCTTTTTTTTCTTTTTCATTCGTACTCTGCAATATGGACTTTTTAGTAGCTTTTGATAGAGTTTGACAACTGCTTACAACACTCTTTGAAATGTTTGCCTTTGAAATGTTAGGAAGCAAAGTTTTACAGAGCAAAGTTTGTGGTATTTGGCTCTACCTAGCTAACTGGCAATTGCTCTATGGCCAACATTTTCTGTAACAGGGCAGATCATATTTTATAGGGAATGTGGGAAAGATAAACTCCATTCACTTCGAGGTCATTTGAGCTTTTGTATCTCGGGCATGGTGCCTCTGACGACCTCAGTCTTAAGAGCAGGCCTTTAAACCATTTCAGTCAGTACTTACTCAGTGGTGACTCATTAGTTCATGTAACTACCTAGTGTTAAAAAGTGACCTTGTGACAAACATGACGTGGAGAATCATGGGCGTCTGAAAATCTATATAATGATTATTTATTGCAGTACTTCTTACTCTCTGGTACTTGGTCATGGCAAACTAAACCCAGAGACAAACAAGAAAGATTATGAAAACTCTAGCCTGTAGGGGCCTGGGTGTTTTCTTGATTGGAGTTGATGTTCTTATCTGATGCGTCCATGTGTCCTTATTACATGCATCCAAAAGTGGCTGTGTCCCGTGCCAGGGAGATGGCTCAGTAGGTAAAGTGTTTGCTGACGACCTGAACTCAATTTCCAGAAGCTGTGTAAAGCTGTGGAGCATTGTACCATGCACTTGCAATCTCAGCACTGGGGAGGTGGAGGATCCTTGGAGTTTGCAGGCCAGCTAGTCTAGCCTATTGGTGAGCCCCAGGCCCAGCAAGGGACTCTGTCTCAAGAAAACAAGGCCAGTGAGATGACTTAGCCGAACAAAGTACTTGTTGCATGAGCCTGATGACTTTAGGTCAGTTCCTGCAACCCAACAAAAGGGACAGGATACCATCCACCCCACAGAGGTCCTTAGACCTCCCTCCATAGCACCAACATAGTGGGGGACTCATTGACCATTGTGGAAGATGTCTGGTCTCCAAAAGCATGAACACACACACACACACACACACACACACACACACACCCCTTCACATGTGCATACACACAGCTATGTACACACATATACACATGTGCAAAGTGTAACCTGGTGTACACTCAAGATGTTGCTAAGTCTTCTGGTCTTAATGCTAATGAACTGTTCCCCCTCAGATTTCTCATCTCACTTAAAGACATTTCATCTTTCCTCTGACCAAAACACTTGGAATCATTTGCCTAAATCCTAGCTACTGTCTGTCGTGCATCTGAAGTCCTCATGAACTTTGTTAGGTTTGATTAGTTATCTGCTGTTTTGTAGGAAACGCTTATAAAACTGGGCATCTTACAATGGTGGTCATTTCACTTCTTCACACGTCAAGTTCTAGCTTAGCAGTTTGGACGGAGCTGAGCCGAATGGTTTCTTCACAGCCGAATGGCAGTGGGCTACAGGGGCTGGCTGGTCTAGATGGCCACTGGTTTGGCTTGCCTTTTTCTTCACCTTCAGAAGCAAGCTTGGATTTCTCTATATCACTGATACAGGAGCGAGCAGTACCAAGGGAGCCAGATCCAGCCAGCACATGCCTTTTAAACTACTGTTTATATATCAGTTGTTCTTTATGTTGCTGTGATAAAAAACCCCGATGAGAACAACTTAAGGGAGCAAGGGCTTCCTTTGGATCACAGTGTGAGTTAGTCCCCCATGCCAGGAGAAGGCATGGCATTAGAAGTATGAGGCATCTGTTCACATTGCATCTGCAGTCAAGGAGCAGAGAGAGATGAATGCCCATACTTAGCGTACTTCCTTCTTTCTATTCAGCCCAGGGTCCCCAGTCCATATAATTGTGCCATTCATAGTTAAGATGTCTTTCCACCTCAGCTAATTAGGTTATTCTGTGTCTTGTCAAGTTGCTAATCAATATTAACCATCACATATCACTTTTGATGATGTTCTGTTGGACAGTCACTTGGCCTAGTCCAGTGTCTTGGTAGTTTAATACTTGACAGAAGCATGGGTGAAGAGGTGTGTGATCCGTAACAAGGTCTTCCAACAGTCTACGCAAGGTTCACCATCACCACCATCACCATCACCAACATCACCATCACAGTCACTACCACCGTGACTACCACCACTGTCTCCAGCACCGTTCTGGGGAAACATCTTTTAAAACCAACTTGCCTGATTGGCCAGACTGCTTTATCCCCATCTTTTTACCTCTGCAGGTTTATTTGCCTTCAGGTGTTATCTTTCTGCCTTCTGAACTACCAACCACTTTTCTTCTTCTGGCTCTTCAGTATTTAAATCTGTTCATATATTTCGTATCTTAAAAATTAAGTATGGGTTTCTTCAGATTCATAGTCTCTCCCCACCCTGCTTCATATTTTGAGGCAAACATTCCTACCAGCCCAGCCGAACTCTCTCCCACTCCATTCTCTATCTAACGTACTGTATGCTGGCTCATTTCTGTTACATCCTCCCCAAACTCCATATTAAAGCATCCAGTGACAGGGTGAGCCGGTTTGATCCTTTCTATTGCTTGACCTTTTTGGCTCTTACCATACCTCCTATAGGCTTTCAAAACTCAGTTAAGGTCTGCCTCTTCTGGGGCACTTTCTAAGCCGTGGAGATTAACTTAACTGCCTCTCTAGTGTATCCTCACATCCCCAGTTGAAGTACCAGTCTTCCTGATTGCCCTGTGGGTTCTGACTTCAGAAATGCTATCCCAGCCATGTTGCCGCACTTAGCTCAGTACCTGGAAACACAGTAAATGTTTCGTGCATGCTTCCTGGCTGACTCTGACGTAACACAATTGGGTGAGTCAATTTCTTTTCATGCATTTTACATTATGGTCTCGTTCCCCACTCGAGACTCTTTGTCCCTTTTTTTGTTTTCTTCCTTCCCTTTCTTAGGTACTTTAAAAAGGTCTTGCTTTTTTTTTTTGCCATCCTTTTGGAATTATTTACTATAATTGTGTATGGCACATGTCATGCTCATATGCTGTTATGTAGACTTCAGAGGACAACTTCGTGGATTCGCTTCTCTCTATCTTGAAGTAGGTTCTAGGGATTAAAACTCAGGTCACCAGGCTTACATGGCCAGTGTCTTTGTCTGAGGAACCCTCTCATAGATCCTTGTGCCATTTTCAAGTGTTGGTGACACAGGGTCCAGCCAGAGATAACTATTCACACTTACCAACATATTTTTGCTTCTGAATTTTTGTCATTTTCTGATTCTTGCTGTGGTTATTTTCCTTCTTAAGAAAGTATAGTCTTTTATTGGATGGGGCAGAATTAACACTCAGTTACTATATATGGAAGTTCAGTAATGAACCATACACTGTCTATTATCATATGGTAATATGTGAACTCTATAAATTTATACCAATCAATAGATGTTATCTCTAAAGACAAATGAGGCAAACAAATGGCTTTGTGCATTAGTGTAGTCTTTATACCATATGTATTTAATAAAATCATATTTTTATTTCTCTTTCCATTTTCTTTAACTTACTAAAAACCTTAAAAAAAAATCTAATGTTCCCTAGGCAGAATTTACCTTAATGGCAGTGGACTTTTAAGAAGCAGTTGTGAGTTGAAGCATTCCTTTTAAAGTCTTTTGCTGAACGGTTTATGGGGATTAGTTGTCACCGTGGTCTACTCTGACTCGTTGAATTTCCAGGTCATTCTTTTGGCCATCGTTACTGTTCAGCAGGAGTTGATGTGGTCATCCTGTGGTGTGGATGAGTAGTGTACACATGTGTTTTTCATACTTGCATGATATTTCCAAATACACGCTTGGTTACCAAGTCTTTGAGGAAGCAGATGTGTAGACCATGATGCTTGGTACCATATCACCCTAGGATGCCATCCAGATAGTTTTGAAGAATGCCAGTCTTCCCTAAGTTAAGACTATTCAGAGAATATTAGCACAGGGGTAAAGGTACAGGAGAAATCTGAGGAGAGATGGGAGATAGGGGAGAGAAACCTGGTGTTTGAAGAATGATCTTTGATCTCTTGGAAAAGGAATACATATCAAAGCTTATCTATGTAAAAGAATTTACATGCAAAGCAAACAAAAAACATAGATCTGACTTATCTTCCTAGATTCTGGTTTGGTCTTGGATAGGGAGGAAAGGCCAGGCAGGGGATGTATGTGTTTATGCTAACTCAATTAGCAGTAAGAGGGGCTATCAGTAACAGGGCTGGCTATCATCAAACTTCCCTGCATGTGTATCTTCAAAGAAAATAAAAGCTTCAGGATTTCTTATATAGATTCAGAAGAGAGTTGTCATGTTCTGTGAACATGGCTTGAAATGTCATGACATGGCTATTTGTGTTTTGAAATGTTACTTCATGGGGAGTACCTTATTTATTTATTTATTTATTTTTTTAATAGGGAAAGGTAAAATCATATCTTGAAGCCATTAGAGATAATTGCACTTTTCCTAATTTATAGTTGTAAGTCATGGAAATTTTCCTTAACGAACTGAGGATACACTTGTAGCCTAAATGGTACCTTGGAGAGTGGGTAGATATTTATGGAAAAATTAAGAGAAGCGGTGTGCTTTTTAAAAACTCTTTCAAAAATAGATATTAGTTAGGAAAGCTATGCTCTGACTCATTCACACAGACATTGGTGTCCAAAGCATTGCAAGATGAGATATTTATATGGTGGTGGGTTGAGAAGGCTCAGGAATGAGTTTAGTCTTTTAAAAATGAGGTCTTTGTCTTCTGTTCTTCATCAGGCTCTGGTCACAGAGGGATTTGGTCCCAGGAGACAGTGAACCCAGACTTACCTAGGAAGCACTGTGCTATAGCAGGAGTTTGACTTTGGTCAACAAGTGTGCATGAGAAAGAAGTCTGTAAGAGTCAGTGATGCCACTTGATTCTCTTCATGCTAGGTGGAGGCTGGCATGCAAGAAATGCCAGGCTTAGGTGATTTGCTACCTGAGTGAATTCTGGAAGGTGACACCCTTTCACGTCTCCCAGGAGACATGATGTAGTGGTAGAAGCTGCTGGTAGCTCCCAGAGTTTTCCACTGTTCACCTGGTTGGTGAGCTTGTGGCTACCCTCTAGGGCTGAGGCTACCCTCTATGGCTTCCCTCTAGGGCTGAGGCTACCCTCTATGGCTGCCCTCTAGGGCTGAGGCCACCCTCCAGGACTGCCCTCCAGGGCTGAGGCTACCCTCTATGACTGCCCTCCAGGG
>CABHPR010114651.1:0-10121 GCA_902168415.1 Peromyscus melanophrys | reverse complement strand
GGGCTGAGGCTACCCTCTATGGCTGCCCTCTAGGGCTGAGGCTACCCCCCAGGCCTGCCCTCTAGGGCCGAGACTATCCTCCAGGGCTGCCCTCTAGGGCTGTGGCTACCCTCTAAGGCTGCCTTCTAGGCCTGAGTTGGCAAGTTGCCATCTTGCCAGCCAGCCACAGTCTCTTCCTGCTGTTCTCATCTTTGAACTTTTGGGGCAAACCTTAGTCTGACTGTTTCTACACTGTGTTTTCCTTTGGTCTTTATTTCCTTCTTGTAAAAATTCAGACATGTACAGTGTAAAAGGAATCATAGAATCAGTTCCTGTGTTGTTGAAGCTGTACGGAAGCTACATGGAAACTGATTCTATGATTATATTTTAAAACTTTATACATGTCTGAACTTTTTTCAAAACCTTTTGATGATTTGTAGAGTCTAGTCCTAGTAAAACTTTAATGTGAAATATGTATACTGTTTTTGACAGTTTACTAGGACAATGTGTAAAGACTGTCTATGCTTTTCAAGTATGATGTTTAAAGATGGCATAATATTCTATCAGATGGGTCTTCTGGCATGTTTTCGTTTTCTGATAACTGGTGGCTGTAACATCCGGGTACTTGTGTACAGAGCAACTTCGTAGCACCTGTGAGAATGCTGCGAGGGTAGTTTACTAGGGACTGGCTAGGCTGAAGGCCCTTGCTAAATTGTCATCAATTTGTGTTTCTGTTAATCTTACTACATGTCAAAAATAACATCAGACTTGCATTCTTTTAAAATCTGAGTTATTAGTGACTTTGAACATTTTTCATAAGGAAGATTCTAAGTGCCTTGCAGCAACGGCCAGTTGTTTTTAATATTCCACAAATCGTCCAGTACTGACTCAAGGACCATAATGTCTGCCGAAGTGCCAGGCCCAGTCACTGAGAGTAGGTTGTGATTTCACTTTTCTACTCCTTTTCTAAACGTTTCTTTGTGTAGTTTTCTCTCTCTATGTCCTCTAATTTTATTGAGAAACGTGACTCTGTCAGGAGTTAATTCATATTTCTTTCTTTAAGAAGTACACTTTCAGGTTCAGACATTTTCTTAAGTTTTGGAAAAACAGTGTCATTGATTTAGGTATAAGTTCTTAATCATTTAATATATTTGACTGAGTTAATGGTATTTGGAACTATTTATGGAATGAATTTAGAAATCCATTCCAAAAGTGCTTGGTGCTTTTTGTATATCCATTGAAATCAGTTTCACAAGTCAGTATTTTGATGATAGAAGTTCGTTTTGGTGTATGAAATTTCCAAACTCCAACATGAAGAAGAAGGAATATATTTACATTATTAAAGTAGTGTAGGTAAATATTTCCAGCCGCTGAAAAGGCAGAGAATGCTTTCTTTTTTTCCTATTAGAGTTGCTTTATTACCAAAATCTGGGTTGTATATCCAAAAATAAACCCAGCATTTTATTAAACTTTCCTGCCCTTCCTTGCTTCCAATCATACATTACTGAACTGTGCTCAAATATGCTGAAAAATAATTTACTACACTAAAGTAAAAAGTAATATTAAAAGTATATGTGTTCCGTGGAAGGAACACTCAAAACAGACCTACCCAGACATCAACAGGATATTATTACCCCAAAGAAATGACGACAGTTTGCCAGCCTGATGTGAGGAGGAAGGAAATTTACAAACATCTCCAAGAGAGGCCTGGGAGCGGCTGAAGGAAATGAAGCGTGTCCTGCTTTTATTCTGCTTACTGGAGTGGGATTCCCAGAAGGCTGAACAACGGCCGTCCTGAGACCTCTGCTTGGCAAAGACCTTGTTGACTCATATTTTATTTTTGTTTCGGTAATGGTCTGCTATTGTTCAAATTTCTAATGCAGCTCATAAACATACAGCCAATATCATTTCCCCTTCTCCTGACTGATGTATACAAACAAATGAAAAATCTCCGGTCATCATCATTAGTCAGGGTTTCCATGAAGTGTGGAAGAGCTACAAGAAAGACTTCTTTAGAAGAAAGGCCCTTTAGAGAAGTAGTTCTCAACCTGTGGGTCACAACCCCTTTGAGGTTGCCCGTCAGATATCCTGCATGTCAGATATTTACAGTATGATTCGTAACAGTAGCAAAAATTACAGTTATGAAGTAGCAGTGAGATAATTTTATGTTTGGAGGTCTCCACGATGCGAGGAACTGTATTAAAGCATCGAGGCATTAGGCAGGTTGAGAACCACTGCTGTGCAGGGAAACCTTGCTCCAACCACTGCAGGTTCACGAAGGTGTATTCTAACAGCGTGAACGCCACATATAACGAGGGGATTGGTCACTTCTTGGTCCTCTGGAATGGAGAGAGCAAGCAAAGATTTAGGGAACTAGTTTTTTGAAAGTCTAGTCTGGTATTAAAAAGTTTGATCTGTCCACTTCTGAGTCCTCAGAAGTCAGAGTCGTGGATTTGGGGGTGGAGGCTCACTTTGACTTCTAGATTGAAGTGTATGGTTAGAGGTTTGGGTACGTGGAATACTTTGATATGTGTATTTAGTTACCTAGTTTTCTGGAAAGGCGCTGTAGATCAGACATAGGAAGTATGTCCCGTTTGCATGATGCGCTGGGTTTGATCCCATAAACTTCAGAGAGAAGATTCTTTTGTTTTTTTCCTACCGAGTTGTACATATCTTATGTGAGAAGCTAATGAGGACTACCGCAGACATTCCTGGTTCTGGAAGCTCTTGCTCCACCCCCCACCCCCCAATCTATCAAAGTACTTAGTGTTATAATCATTGGCACCATCTGCACAGGAACCTTCCTTCGGCTACTGATGTGACTCAGTCTATGGGGTAGATCAAGGATCTGTGTGAAGTTTTAGGAGACAAATATGTACCCTTGACCTTGAGTCAGACCTTCCGGTCACTATTATTCATTGGATGCTGCCATATCCAACACCAGGAGAGACTTGGCTGGGTTTAGGATAAATCTCACGGAGACACACATGAAGGGGGAAAATGGTGTGAGAGTGGGAGACTGGTGCTCGTGAAAAGCTCTTTGTGATTGCTTTCATTTCTAGGAGATGTTTCTTAAGAGTATTGCATTAGATAAATTTTGCTAGCCATTTTCAAGGGTGATGATATTTGCCAAGTTATTATTCCAACTCTTCAGATGTTTTCTTCAGGACTGACTAGCAAAGGAATTTCCCTGGCTGGAGTCCTAATGGTCGAAGTTCCTCTAATTCTCTCCTTTCCCTTCCTTTCCTTTTATTTTTGGCTCAGATCCCCCCCCCCCCAAAAAAAAAAAGTCTGAACTAGTGGAATTCCTTAGTGAGATAGTTTTTGAGACTATTTAAGGGTCTAAAGATACTTCTGATTCAAGATTTTGAGGAATGCTATTGGCTTACAGGTAACCCAGATTGTTCCCCCTATAAATGGACTATAATTTGGGGAACTTGTTCCAGGTAACCATTAATGACAAGAGATTCCATCTTTCATTGTCTCAGATGCCTTTAAACACTATGTTAAGAGGGGATCATAGGGCTGGAGAGATGGCTCAGCACTTAAGAGCACTAGCTGCTTTCTACAGCACCCAGCTTCAATTCCCAGCACCCACATGGTGACTCACAACTATCTGTAACTCCAATTCCAGAGAATTTGACACCCTCTTCTGGCTTCTGTGGGCACCGGTGTGCATGAGGTTCACAGATATTCATGCAAGCAAAACGACCATACACATAAAGTAAAGATAAATACATTTCCAAGTGGGGGTCGGATCCTTTGCTATCAGCTTTCACCAAGAACTCCCTTTAGTTTCCAATTCCAGCAGGTTTTTCTGCATGCCACTCTTGTGGGGAGACAGCCTGTATTTCAAGTGTGGTTTTCTACATCGTGTTAAGGCCGAAAGCTCCTTGTGACACTGACATTTAATGCTGTATATTATGGTGCGATGGTGTGCTTGTGTGTGCTTGTTTTTATTCTGTGCCTCTGGCTTGTTTATAACTGTATGCACACATGTGAACATAGTTTCAGCAGGAAAGAGAATATCAGGGATAATGGCACAGGGTTTAATACCCTAGACTTCCAGCAATATCAGTCACAACCCCATCATGTGTCTATCTTTGCTTCAGGAAATCCTCAGTACTTGGGAGTAGTAAGTTGACAGTAGTGTTTCTTGAGTGTTTATAAAAATTAGACACACATAGATACTTTTATTTCCAATTAATCTCACTTTTGATGTGGATTACTCAACGGGCAATAATTTTTTTTTGAGCTCAAGAGAAATGGAAGTGTCTTTTCTGTTTAAAAACAGTAAGTTTAGATCACAGTACGGAGCCATCCTGTGACTGAAGAGAGATTTGCTCTCATGATTACTGCAGATAATCTGTTTAACAGTTCATCAAAATACAATTTCAGTTTTGTTTGGATTGCTCGAAGTCAGCACATAATTTCAAAAAGTCCAAGTGCTTCCTAGGAGAGATTGTGAAATGGAGACTCCCAGCAGCACCTAGGATGGCCTGTGGTTTTGACATTTGCAGTTTGTTAGGAGGTGATCCCAGGAAAGAAAGGGCAAACACAGGGACGGTGTTTACAGTACAGATTTCTAGAAGTTTCTAATCAGAGAGCAAGTGCGGGCTTTTCATTGTGGACTCCTCTGGCTTTATATTTGAGTTCTGTCCCCTTTCTCTATAGCTTGGAATAACACAGTTGCTTGATTCCTCTATGAAATGATTTAATATTAGTGCCTGCTTCGTTTGGCTCTAGGAATTAAATGGGTCAATACATTGACAGTCTTGAGAATAGTACTTGGCTCCCAGTAACAGTTCAGCAAGTACTTTTGGTGTAGTCAAAGGCAGAGAGGAAAAAAAATAGGAGTACTCTTAGGCTTTGAGATTTTTTTTCTTATTTATTTATTTTTGAGACAGTGCCCCACATAGCTCAGGGTGGCCCTG
Source organism: Peromyscus melanophrys (assembly GCA_902168415.1). Lineage (NCBI taxonomy): Eukaryota > Metazoa > Chordata > Mammalia > Rodentia > Cricetidae > Peromyscus > Peromyscus melanophrys. The sequence goes on along the minus strand of CABHPR010114651.1, from coordinate 5,208 downwards.
AACTTCTTATATAGCTGAGGATGACCTTTTGCTTCTGGTCCTTCTGAGCCCTGGCACTGTCAGTGCTCACCACTCTGCATGCCTTTTGTGTTGTGGAGAGTCAAGCCCAGGACTTGGTGCATGCCAGGCAAGCACTCTGCCCACTGAGCTGCCCTCAGCCCCCATTCTTGGGTTTCTTTAGAAATAATTGCATGTGATAGCCATAAAAACATTGACCTTCAAATGCCTTTCTCAGAAGTGTCGCTGAAGAATTGCCAGGGCAGGAAGGTTCACAGTGGCAATCGGGTTTGACAAAAGTGAGAGTGGATCTCATCATATGTGGTGCAGATTTTTGGAGAGCAATGGCGTTTTCTCAAGGGGCTTCCAGCTTCATTTTAGCTGGACTAGCGATGGAATAGCATTTGATTTGCAGTCGCTCACAGCAGGTAAGAAGAGGGTTCTGTAGGCGTTTATGGAGAGAGGTGAGAGGAGGCTGGGGTGTATTGTGCTTGTTGGAGGTAGCTTCCCTGGGCCAGCTCTTCCCACGGTTGCTGGCTCATTGATCAGTAGGCAGTACATTGATTGCCTCTGTTCTTTGCTCCAGTGAGCATCAACTGGAAGAGGAGGCATACAGGAAACACACTGGCACCGGCACTTCCTCCCAGGGGTAGCCACGTTCACGTCCCATGTTGATTCTTCATTTCACTAGACCTCACTACTGCTATATTGAGGTTGATGGAGAAACTGAGTGAAACAACAGTAACCCTTGAGCTTGACAGTTACATGATAGGTGTCTTCCATAGCTTGTGAGATTACATCCCTGATGTTTGTGTTCATGGAGCATTTCTGTCTAGGTTAGAGTCCGTGGTCACCTTTGTGGCTGCCTCTGTGGCCGCTGCTATGCGTGTGTACAGGTGTTTGCCTCTTTTCCCACACGTGTGCCATTGTCTGTGAACATTCACAAGACTCAGCTGCATAGGAGATGTGTGTTGCTATTAGGTAAGGAAAATGGTGAGTAGAATACTTGTATGGAAATGGGTGAGTGCATGCTTCCTGGCGGAAGTATCTTTTTGGTACCTATGTGGCCCGTGTAGAGACATTTTAATGTGGGCCTTATCAAACTCACGTTTCTCCACTGGACATCTGAGCTCATCTTGTGCAAAGGAAATACAGTTTTAGATTTAGAAGATTGCTGAATATCTTTCTTCATTTATTTCTTTCCAAGCATGAGCCTGCCTGGGAATTGGTCAGCAGCCCCATCAGGCCTTTGAGTTTCTCACAGTTGGGCTACCAGGATGTCATCTAACTGTCCCCATAGAGAGAGGAAGTGTAGTTTTAGAATCCCGTGGAGGTAGGGTCACAGAGCCAGTGAGAAATGATTGCTGCTTAGTTGTTCCTGCTAGGACTTCATGGTGTAGTCATCAGGTGAAACTGAGATTTGGGTGCTCACCTTGAGAGTCTGAAATAGCACAAACTCTCCAGCGGCCATCACACCCTGTCATTCACAAGTGAGGCTGTGGCTACTGGGAGAGATGTCTCCATCACACTACACAGGGAACTGGGAATCAAGGACTCAGGAGTGCAGGCCTGAAGATCCCAGTCTTGCGATCTTCTCGTGTAAACGAATTCCATTTTTAAAACATTTTTTGCCATAAGCATTAAATTAAACCCACTCCCATGCAATGCAAATGCAAAATCTAGAAACCGCTCTAGATTCATCCTCTGGGTCACTCTTTGTCTATCTGTCTTTCCGTTTTCTATCTTTTCTCTCTCTCGTGTGTGTGTGTGTGTGTGTGTGTGTGTGTGTGTGTGTCTCAGTGTCTTATGCAGTAGCATAAGAGTTTCCTAGATCTGTAAGAAGGAATAACTAAATCATCTACTATAAATCACAAACTAGAGTGCCTGGCACACGTGTTTGCTATAATAATATCAATTATGTTATTAATAAGTACCTAGTAATTATTTTATTGTTAATAGTCATAAAATAACGTTTTGTTTTGACACACTTTAGCTACCCAGCATCTGACAATAAAAAGGTGATTCTGTGGACGAGTCAGATTCTTTAATTATCTAGTGAAATCGAGGCCATAAATCATTGCACATCTTGCCTCATTTTTATGTGAATTATTTGGATTGACGAAGTGCTCTTGGTAGCGGGCTGGGTTACCATCTGCTGTGTTTTTCCTCCATGGGTCAGGCTTGTTCTCCTAGGGAATGGAGAGGTGGGGAAAAAATGCCAATAACCTCACTCCAAAATGTATCCTAACTGTCTTGTTCACATTTATAGGACAGTTTTATTGCTGTAGGTAAGACGGAGAACTGGGCATTACTCCAGCATCTTGGCAGTTTTCCTTTTTCAAGGTACTAATATTAGGATTAGCGTGTTGTTTTAAAGCCATTGCCTTTGCGCACCTTATAATTGCTTGTTCTTGGGGGAGGTTGGGAACATTTGGGTTCCGGTTTTCCTGCCAAATAAGGGAGAGGATGTCTCTTTTATTTAATACTTTCACTGGTTTTTTGAAGTTAGCGGCCTTGCAGCCCGTTTTGCAGTAGACTAGGTCAGAGGTAGACTAGGCCCCGTGTGTATAGGGCAGAGGCCGAGTGGGGCCGTGGGTGCCCAGCTGGGTCACCCGGGAAGGTCTGCTGCCTGGTTTTTTTGTGTCTTCCATTGGCTTTTGGCATTGATGCCCATGTTTGGCTTTGCAGTGATTTGCCTCTTCCATTGTTTTAAATCAGATCTCGGCTGAATCAAAAGTATATGAAAAGATTAAATTATTTAGTGATGTAGTCCTGGTCCCTCCATGGCGGTGGTTCTCAACTCCCTAACGCTGCTGCCCTTTCATGAGTTCAGACCCCCCAACCATAAAATTATTTCCATTGCTACTTCATAACTGTAATTTTGCTACTCTTATGAATCATGATATACATATCCCTGTTTTCTTTGGGGGCTTTCGGGGTTGTGACCTCCAGGTTGAGAACCCATGCTCTCTAGAGACTCTTTTTTTTTTTTTTTTTGAGCTGAGGATCGAACCCAGGGCCTTGCGCTTGCTAGGCAAGCACTCTACCACTGAGCTAAATCCCCAACCCGAGAACCCATGCTTTAAAGCATTGGAGAAGCCCAATGTTTGTGTTATCAGCGTATTATAACTTTGGTAACAAACATGCTTCTACTTTGGCTTGGATTTCAGTAAGGTTCCTAAAGAGAACTAGGAATAGCAAAAATATTGGTATTTCTGTATCTCCCCACAGGGCAATAGTCATTCTAATTACATAGTATTCTTTCTCTCTCCAAAACGCCCTAAAGGAATATAAAACAAAAGGAAGGAAAAAAGAAACCTTACTTTTCATTATTGTCCTTTAGAGACATCAAGGTGATGGATGAGGTCTGGACATCAGTCTTAGTTCTTGGGGACACTTTGGTAGAGCTCACAGGTTCCTCCCAGGCTCAGTTTCCATCTTCCCATCATAGTTGTGAGGCTTCAAGAGATAAGCATCTCATCGATATTCCACAGATGAGAGGTTTCTCTCCTCTTATGTGCACGTTGGCCTTTTCGTAGACTTCAGTGCTGACGGACTCAAACTCATCTTCTTGATGGTGGCCTTGCTGTCATACGTGGCTGATCAGTAAGCCTTGTGGAGTGAGCGTGGAGAGGAAAAGGGCCAAGAGTGCATGAGGCCAATTAGAGTAGGTTTCAAAGCAAAGGTGACTGGCTGTGCTGTTCCTCGCTTCCTACTCTTATGACAAGACCAATTACTGTCACTGCTTAATGAAACTGCACTCCCTAGGCGTGTGCTAGAATAAGAATAATTCTGCAATTTGACCTGAAAATTGTGGTACCTGATGTAATTATTTTCTAGGCATTGATGGGGGTTATGAGAAAGGGTTAGGTTCCCATTCATAGAGGAACCACTGTCTGTTGGAGGTCTGGACACTTTTGCTAGTATCTGTGACCTTTGTGGAGGATGGTTCCGTTCTCGTTGGCAGGCAGCTTAGGCTGTAGGACAAACAGGTTCTATTCTGCCTTTTTCATAGGTTGTTTTGAAAATCATGGAAATTATGTGAAAATTCTGTTCACAATGAAATTGATGCTCCAAATAAGGAAAATCCAGATTGAATAAGTCTTTTTTTTTTTAATTGTGTTTGTGGGATGTGTGTGAAAGCCAGAGATAGACATTGGATGTCCTCAGTCACTCTCCACTTGGTTTTTGAGGCAGGGTCTCTCACAGGCAACTTATCAGCCAGCCTAAAGGATTCTCCTGTTTCACCCCCGGGGTGGATTACATGTACCATTGTACAGTTTTTTATGTAGGTACAGGAACCTGAACTCAGTTTTGCTGCTAACACAGGACTCACTTTCCTGAGCCATTTCCCTAGTTCTCTTGAATCTCTTTAACTTGAATTTCCTGGACTATCCATTGTACTGTATTGGACTAAGGAAATAGACATTTCAAGAATGACACAAATAGGTAAATTCCCTTATTTTGTTTGCAAGGATTACTCTTATTTTAGAGTTACATGCTGTTAAAATCATAGGACATAGACACATACTGTTAAAATCATAGGACATGGAGATAGTCAAAGCTATAGGGCTCCCATAGTAACTAAGTTCAAATAAAAGATACTCAGAATGAATAAGAATACATAAAAGGTAATTAATATCCATTGGTAAGGAGATGGCACATACTATGTGTTAATAGTTGACATCTTTTAGAGATTGAACTGTTACCATGGCATCAGAGGATTCTGCTGTAGGGTTGAATATCAGAAGATATCTACTCTCAAGCTGCCTGTTTGGATGGAGTTAATACTCCTTTAACATATCCTGCTTGAAACCTCTTACGCTGAGAAATTTTCCTGTCTATTGAAAATGTCTTTAGAAGAAAGGAGTCATTAATTTCTCCACTTACATGTAACTTGCATGTGGATTCCTTTCTTAGCTTGTGTGTCAATCACCATTGTGGGAAGAATATGAAATGTTCTATGTGTAGTATTTATATGATGGCATGGCTTAGTGTGTTCCAAGGTAAAGAGTTCTGTGTTTATTTTCCCGTCTTGTCTGGCTGTGTAATTTTTACTTTAAAAAGTGTCCTCCAATAGCAACACAAGAATGACTTGAGACTTGGGTTTGTTGGGCGTGTGAGATCTGTTTGCTGAGCTTCCCCCTCCCATGACTGGTTACCAGCCAGCATCCACACTTCTAACCTGAATTTCTTTTTGTCAGCTACATC
>CABHPR010114650.1:0-14294 GCA_902168415.1 Peromyscus melanophrys | reverse complement strand
AAGATGTTGAATCAGAAATACATTTTAAAAATCACATGTGGGCAATCTATTTGTACAAAAACATAGAACATAGTTTAAAAGGTATGAGAAGAGTAGAAAATCCTTACAGTTGGAAATAATACAGGTGACAAGTCTATGGCAAATGTCCTTTTCCACATTAAAGAAAATGATCACTGTGAACAAATTATTCTGCATTTATTTTCACGTTTTCTTCATAAAGAAATAATGATACGTACTTAGTGGAAATTCCAGGACAGATATTACCTAGGTAAATGTCCATAACATGTTTCAGTAAGAATAAATAGGCTTGAAAGCCCCTGTGGTGTTTTTATAATTGGTACAATTTTCTGGAAAGTGACTTATCACTAGCCACTAAGAATGGAATAAAGTTAATTCTCCTTTACGAAATAATTCCACATCTACAAATCTGTGCATAATGATATGATTAAAAATTGTGTGTGTGTGTGTGTGTGTGTGTGTGTGTGTGTGTGTGTGTGTGTATGGCCAAAGCATGTCACTGTTTAAATTAACAATTGTACAAGTCTCATGTACTTAGCACACTTATGGCACATTCATGTGGCAGATGAGACACGTTCCAGAACTTAGAGAAACACTAGCAACACAGTAAGAATGGGTACCACTGTCAATTTGGTTTAAAAATAATTAAATATTTAAAACTATTGTTTTGGTTGTTTCTGAGCAGTAAAATTACTAACAATTTAGGAAGTAAAGAAAAATCTTTGGCATATAATAAGCATGTCCTATTTTTAAGATGTAAGAGGTATTAAATATTAGAGGAAAATAAAATGTCACTACATAAGCTATCCAATTCAGATAATTTGGGGAGATATTACATTTCTAAATTCAGAATGGTAGTACGTTACACATTTGCTTTACTAAGAAAGGCTGTCATGATTGTGGCATACTCTTTAGGAGCATGCAAAATCTCTATACACATGAAGATTTTACTACAAAAGGGATAATTAGAGGCATTCTTCCTAAAACAAAAAACAGTACAACTGCTTAATAATTCTGGCAGACTTTTGCTGAAAAATTCTAACTGGGTGGTCTAAAGTCCACTAGTAGAACATGATTAAAATTACATACAGCCTAAACTAATGAGTCTTTGCATACAGAACAACCTATTAAGTTATGTCTGAAAGAACAATAAAATTTGAATACAGCTTGACTCTACTAATGGCACAATGATTAAGAAAAAAATCCAAACCCTAAAAACTGTTTGTGAAGAGGTGCTCTGTCACTTCTGTCCTTGTCCATGCACTGACCGCGGCCGTGGATGGGAAGGACACCGCACTAGTGGGAGGGAGACCTGTCTCCATGGCTGCCAGCTGAACATAGCCACTAGGTACAATTCCTGGCTAACAAGGAGACAAAGAATAAACTAGCAAGTGACATGAACATTTCAAGATTTTCAGTGAGTAAAACTGTTTCAAAATGTGTGACTTAAATTAAAAATCTCAAAGGTGATTACAGAAGACATTTTAAGATTATAAGTGGACTTTGCTGCAAAAATGTACTTGTTGGTCAATGCATTGAAACTTTAAATGCTTCTCCTCAGAAATAAATTTTAACAGTAATATGCTCCCAGACTTACCTTCTAAACCTAATTATAACAGTAGTTGAAAAGTGTCAAGTTTGTAAGGAAAAAGCCTGTGTAGCCCACAAAGGATGGTAGTAAGGATACCGGGTACCTGTAAGATCAGAGTTCCAAGACTAAACACCAGCTCTGCCATTCACCACAAAAACTGGGGGAGTTCTCTTGGTTAAGTCTCCATTCCCTTATCTACTGACCGGAGAAACATCTTGGTTTACAGTATTTAACTTGCATTTAAGTCATTTAAGGACTAAAGGCTCAAAAGAAAAACATCCAGAAGAGCACTACCTAGACTACATATTGGGCTCTTTAAAACCAAGCATGGTGGTGTATAATCCTGGTACTAGGAAGGCTAAGGCAGGAGAATCTCTAGTTCCAGGCCGACCTGAACTACACAGTAAGACTGTCTCAAGAAACAAACACAAATGAGTAACAGAAACGGACCACGAGTCCTTTCCCACACTCATACCCGCCTGTCACCAAGCTCTACCCAACTCAGTTTTCCATGCTGCTGAATGAAGCCTGTGCTACACAAACCCAAAACAAACAAGCCACTCTGAGGTCATTATCTGGCCATAAACTAGCACAACCAGGTGCATAAAATTTTTATCTAAGCCGAGTGGTGGTACACGCCTTTAATCCCAACACTCAGGAGTCAGAGGCAGGAGGATCTCTGTGAATTTGAGAACAGATTGGTCTCCAGAGTGAGTTACACAGAGAAACCCTGTCTCAACCCCCCCTCCAAAAAAAACCCAAAACAACAACAACAACAAAAAACCCTATCTATACCAACAACTACATATCATCCCAAAATTTCTGACAAAATAGTAACAATGAAGAATAAAACTACAAGAACAGTCTAGATACTTAAGTGTTCCAAAGCTGAAATGAGTAAATGAGATTTAAACACTGAGTGGTTTTCTTCAAAGATACTAACTGTAAAATTTACCAATATTTCTCTTAGTTTAAAAAAAATCTGCATCTTTGTGTTAGATATCCTCAAAATGTAGAAAAAATAGTGTATTTGGATTTCAGAAATATATTACTATCATAATTAAAAGCATTCCAATTTCAAAGGAAAAATAAAGTTGTGCAATTATTTCTGTTCTTCTAAAGGATAATCAAGGCTTATTCCTAAACTTCCGTGATACTACGAATTGCCCATAGAGCTTATCTTTGAAAGAATTTTTTTTAAAATAATGTGTGTGTGTGTGTGTGTGTGTGTGTGTGTGTGTGTGTGTGTGTGTGTGTGTGGCGGGGGAGGAGGTCTGTGCATGTGAGTGCAGGTGCCCGAGAAGTCTAGAAGAGGGTGTCAGGATCTCCTGGAGCAGGAACTATAGGTGAGCTGTGAGCTACCTTGATGTGCTGGGAACCGAACTTGGGCCTTCTATAAGAGCAGTGTGCACTATTAACAACTGAGCCATCTTTCCAGGGCCCCGCAGAGTTGGTTTTTTAACAAATAGTCTAGCTGATGGGTTCACTGATGCTAAAGTATTTTAACTCAATAGTTACAGATTAGTACCTAGTTTGTTATTTACTTACTGCTACATTAAAAAAAATTTAATGCTTACATACTCCAGGTGAGAGCTTAGAAAAACTAATCAATTAGACTACCCACATTAATATGATATTTGATAATAAGTTAAACACATTTTCTAAAGAGGGAAGAGGGAGAGAGAGAGAGGTTGAAACTGTAGCTATGGTTATGGTTTTAAAGAATTTTTCAATTTTCATATTGTCATTGTTTTCAATTTCGTTCAAAACACTAGTCCTACAAACATGAACTGACTCAGCATCTATGAAAGGGATATCATGTTCTCCAAAACATCTGGCATAAAATATAATCAACTCTATGGCATTTCAGAAGAATTCTCTCATAAATAAAATACACTTAAAATATCTGCCATAGCTGTACTAGGGGAAAGTCAGTAAGCTAATGAAGACACTGTAAGTCCATTGAAAGGAAGCGGATGTGGAGAAGGTCTCAGAACCCTGGGGTTTCCAGGAGGCAAAGCCAATGGGTCACGGAGCACTCAATGATGAACAAGCACACAAAAACTAAATGATTGATTTTCTTTATAAATTAAACCTTTTCAAACCTTTAGACATTTTTTTACTTCTAATTTTCTAGTTCAATTTTTATTTGCATACTTAGTTTGATCATGGTATTGCAGCTGCATGGCTATAACTTAGCATAGTAACCTAGAAAGTCAGAGGAGTGACATCAGAAAACCTCCAGGAAAGCCTTCAAGGTCCTTCTTCCCATAGGATCAGCTTCTAGCAGCTTCCAAACGAATGCACTGTGACATAAAGTCCCCTCCCACCTACCAAAACTCTCTAAGTTTGTTACAAAGTAAGAACAAGATAAAATTAACTTGGTTGTTAATATTTTAAATATTTACTGTAAAAAGGGTTGCATGTTTTATAAATTTGTTAAGTTTTGTCTTTTGAACTTATTTGTGCTGGGCTGTTATTTTTTTTTTTTTTTTTTTTTACAGAAGGACTACATTAATCAGTTATTTTCCGAATGCCTTTACAGCTGTCAGAGGCCTCTTGTAAAACACGCAGATTCGAGCAGTGACCTCACTCCACAGAAGCTCTCCAATTGACAGGTGAAGACGGGAATCAGAAGATGGAAGAACCAGGAAAGAAGGGGAGAAGAGGAGAAACAGGACAAGAGAGGTACTGGGATTCTGTTTCCAACTTTTAAAATACACAATTTTCACTTCGTTTTCCAACATGGCTGCCACTTACTTTGGACAGAAGTTGAAATCACTCAGAAGGAACTAAGCAATTAAAAAAAAATTATTACAAAGCCTACTTCAATCTCAGTAAAAAGAAGAGTCTCTTTACAGAGACAACTATTTTTCTTTTAATGTTATGGGTTGGTTATTTTACTTGTCTCCTTCAGTTTAAAAAAAATAACTATAAGAGATCTAAGACACTAACAACATTAATTGAACAAGTTCTCATTTGTTTCCAAAGAGACTGTATGTGCGTGTATGCATGCATGTGTTCCCATACAAACAAACGTGTGTTAGGGCCTAATGTGCTCAGGGTCATAAACGTATTTAGATCTATAAATACATCACTCTAGTAAATAATTAAAAATGCTAACACCAGCTAAGTCAGAAGAAACACATATTGCTAATACTAACAGCTTCAGTAGGTCATACTGAAAAACATCCAATGGATCTTGAGTTAATTATACATTAACACTAGTTCGCAAAATGCAAGTTAGTTCAGGATGTCTATATATAAACTGGATCACACAGCAGCACGCTACTTCTGTTTCAGCAAAAAAGTGACATCTCTCTTAATTTATTAAGTTTTAATTCATGAAACAGCTTTTAAAAATAACCCAGTGTTAAGGGCCAAAGACATCTAAGGACCTGGAGTGCTCTTTGAACTAGATGCTGTATTTCCCACATGGAAGGAACACAACAACAGCAGCTTTGGCTTCCCATCTAAATAAAAGCTTCAAAATTGAGTTTGCAGTATTTAGCTACATATCTCAAGACGTATCTTTTTCATATTTACCAGTCTGAAATAAGTTTAGAGGAGTCTAGTCTCAGGAAAATATAAATGAGACAGAAGACACAGTGGGTAAGCCTGCCAGGCTCCAGGTCATCTGTAAAGCTAGTGCTGTGTGCGTTTTCCCTGACTACACAATGCACCGCTAGCTTTCCTCACAAACACACATGTAAACCTGAACCTGCTTCACTAGAAGAGAAACAAGCATTGAGAGAAACATTCTTGCTTTTCCAATGTGACAGACTTACCCGTCTTCGACAAAAGGGCAGGCCCTGGGCAATGATGCTAATGCTAAAGATCTTCATCACAGTCTGATGTGGCAGAGGTTCTTTTGCGGTTTTAAGATCAACAGGAACCAACCCATGGTTCACAGGAGCTTTTCCCGGCTTTGACATTTTAAACTCCTCTTGGTTGATGAATACTCTCTACATGTAATACAGGCACATTACTAAAACACTAGTCACCAAATCAAAAGACATCCAGAGTAAGTAATTTTAAAGGGCCGAGAACCCAAGGCCTGCTGCTGCTTTTGTGTTCAACCTTCTCTGTGCGAGTGTCCTGACCTGTCTGAGGCTTGGTGAAGTGCAAACTGTCCTAGAATAGCCAGGAATTAGAAACTCCTCAAGTGAGCGCTCCTGCCCCTGCCAGTCAAACAGCTGGTGAGCTCCCACAGCCAGGGAGTGTCCAACAGGAGCAGAGCAGGGCTGGTGAGCTCCCAGAGCCAGGGAGTGTCCAACAGGAGCAGAGCAGGGCTGGGCTGCAGGGTCCTGGGGTACTTCAGCTAAATAAGCAAGGTGCTCCACAGAAAGCGAAAGTAAGATTTTCTTTACACAATTCAAAACACACACAACTCTATTTTCTCCTATTGAGTCTTCCTTTCTCAAATGTCACCATAAATATCTGAAGAATGCTTTGAGTTGCTTCAAATTTAAGGGGTGCTTACACATGTTAAAAACAACATGCTTGTTCAACCTCATCTGTATTAGCAGGTGCTCTTTTCAAGTGTCTGTCATGTGCTTTTTTTCCCCCCTTTCTACACAAACCATTCTTTATCTCTTGCTCACCAAGACAGTAAACACACCCTACCCTACCTTTCTCTAGCTATTAACAACCCTGAATCATTCTACTGGAGATTATCGATCTCACTTTCTCTGTAATTCTGGAAAACTTCCTGATTCTATTATAATAGCCCTAAGACTGACTGGGGCACATACACCGTTTATGATGTATAGAATAACCTATAACAGACAGTGATCATGGTCACACACCACTTCTCCACAGGGACATGCTCGAAGAAACGCACGGCAGTGTGCACACGGCATCACGTACACTGACACAAAGTCAGTAACTGAAACACTGGAGGGCACGTGGAAATTCCTAGTGCTTGATTTCTCCAACGTATCAGTTAGACAAACCTTCCCAAACCACGGAAAAGGACTGGGCTGTACAGTTTCAAAGAACTTTCAACAGCTCCCTAATGCCCAAGGTAAACTTTAGAGGCAAAGACTCTACCTCAAAGTATTCCCAAACCAATCTCTGCAGCATAATCTCGAATACATCCTTAAACTGACCACTTAGGTTGACCTCGGACCTGCTATGCAGCCAAGAATGACCTTGACCCCTGATCCTCCTGCCTGTAACTCCCAAGTGCTAGAATTAGAGGGATGAGCCACCTTGTCCGATTTCTTTTCCCTCTCACACTTTGGAAAGATTACTCTTACTCTATAAGGAGCAGACTGATAAAAAGACAGTTTTATAAATATTCCTAGCCCTATCCTGATGTATCTTCTTAAACCAGATCGGTTTCTCTCTAATATCAAAATGTGGACTGTAGTTTAAGATGCAAGCTCACTGGCAGTACGTAGGGAAACTGGAATATGGTGGACAACACTGTAACTGCTATGAAAAATGGCATGACAGTTCCCCAGACCTGTATGCAAAGTCACCACGTCACTCAGCGTTTCCACTTCCAGATACACACGCAAGACTGAAAAGGAGGAAGCTGGCTAGAAGTACCACTATTCACAACAATCCCAAAGTGTAAATAACCCAAGTAAACAAAGTGCTACACTCATACAATTGAATGCTGTTTGGTCTTCACGAAGAAAATTCCAGCCTCGCTACACTGATGAAAATTGAGGTTGTCATGCTAAGTGAAACAAGTACATTACATAGAGACATATGTAGCATGACTCCATTTGGGTTTTGTCGTCCCATTGTCCATCCCGGTCCCCCCCCCCCCCCCCCGCCCAGGAGCTGAGGACCAAACCCAGGGCCTTGCGCTTGCCAGGCAAACGCTCTACCACTGAGCTAAATCCCCAACCAGCATGACTCCATTTATACCAAATACTTAGACAGTATGTAGGGAAAGTTCAATTTAGAGACAGAAAGCAGAAGGGTGGTCTCAAAGACATGGCAATAAATGTATTTAACACCGCTACAGAGTTTCAGCCGGAAAAAACGAGAGAGAGGCAGAGGGAAAGTTATGTATAACTGTTATACAATATTGTGAATGTACTTAATGCCACTGATTATACATGAACAAACATTGCATTTTATGTTATAGGTATTCAACAGCAATAAATTTACAAAGTAAATGAGAATAGACAGATACACCAAAAGTCCTTCACCCTGGGACTGGAGACTTGGCTCCACAGACGCAGAGTTCTTGCTGTGTAAGCATGAGGGCCTGAGTATGAAGCTTTGCACCCACCCACAAAAAAAGACCCATGGGGGATGTGGCCCCATGGGTCTGTAACTCTAGTGCTGTGCAGGGGAGGGGACAGAGACAGGGATTTCTGGGGACTGTTAGGCTTCAGTTTAGCTCCAGGTTCAGTGACAGGATGTCTTAGGTAATACAGCAAGGAGTGATTGCATAGGACACCTAATGTCGCCCTCTGTCCTACAGGGGATGAGACTACACAGCACAGACACCCACACATATACACACACAGACACATAGACACACACTGTGTCTACTTTTATAAAATAACTTATGATGGGCAATGATCATAGTCACATGTTCTCTCTCTCTCTCTCTCTCTCTCTCTCTCTCTCTCTCTCTCTCTCTCTCTCTCTCTCTCTCTCTTTCCGAGACTCAACAAAGACAAGCTCTAAGAAATACATGGTAGTGTGTGCTTGGCATCAATCCCCAACAAAGATCCAGAGTCAGGACAGAGCAAAGACAGCACAGGGACACTGGACATCTATTAACTGTCAGGTTGGAGGAAAGTTAAATAACTTAGACCACCATGTCTATGATCCCAGCAGCCTCTCAAGACCCTCAGAAAGAAAAAAAAAAAAAAGCTACGATCTCCCAGTCTCAGCATTGACTCTGATACTCACTTTACTCTCTCGAGTAAGACTGGTATTTCTGTTCATATTATATAACCCTCACTCATATTTTGTCTGTCTCCTTAGAACATCTCTTTTGCTAATGTATCCCCAGATAGAATCACTACTTATTTTGCTAATGTTACAATATAATTTTATACAAACTGAGATCTTTATTTTCAAAACAGTTTGTTTCAGTGATAATCTCTGAAAACAATTAGCTCTTCTAATTTCTTTTTGAACAACACAGAAAACATCATTTAAACTAAATGATACTTCAAACCTAAAAATAGAGGGCAATATATTCTGTAAGTTTAGCAATCATGCTGCATAAAAAACATATCAAGCAGGTCAGTTGTGATTTTACTTTTACTTAAACCACTGGTTAATTAAATAGCAGCACACCAAACATTGTCTGTATTCACATTTACAACTAAAGGCCTCAAAGACTGGCAAAGCCACATCATTTACATGTGTGTACTTTTAAGATCTGGATTCCCAGATCCCGCCCATCTATGCAATTTTAAAGTCTGATGTAAGTGGGAAGACTTGGAGTTTAAAGGAACTGGAACTGGGAAAAACTTTAAATGAACATCAAATTTCCTCCCTTGGTTCCTAAAGAACTAAACAATTAGGAAGGAAAACTAGACTTTCCATATTCCTATGATTGTTTGATACTAGAAAAACCCAGGGGAGAAAATGAACACTGTTGTATATCAGAAACTACAGTTTCAGAAGCACCAAGCGGTAGCATTCTAAACTCTTATTTTAGTCGGTAAACAGCTGCCCTCAACTGGATTGTACAGAGCACTGCAACTCTAACAAACCCAACACTAAAGGGAAGGGTGCCTAGCCAAGCCTTTAGAAAGATAATGTACTTTAGTGATGATCAATGTGGGATATTAACTTCCAAGTGTGTACTTTGAGGAACTCTTACTTCTGGAGCTATGTTCTCAATCTAGAATGTAAATGTGCAAAATACCAAACCTTTCAACTGCACGAGAAAACCCCAGTCAACAAAGGACACCAAGGGACAGTGTGTACATCATCTCAACTGCTAACTAACACACTAAGCTGGAGCCAGTTCCCTGTGCTCCACAATCAATGAAGGACGTTGTGGACCGTGTATATGGCACCTCACCTGGAACACAGTAAGAGTTTTAAAGGGTCTCCTTACAATGCCCAGGCTAGCCTCAAATTCCTGGGCTGAAGAAAGCTTCTCTCCAAGGATCCTCCTGCCTCAGCTTCTAAGTAGCTAGGCGTGAGTGCATGTGCCATTGCACCAGCTCTCAGAAAGTGATTCAGTATCATGAGTTCTCACATTCTTTTCTATGGAGAGAATATTAATACATGCCACCGAATCTTAGGGTTATCCAATGCTCCTGTAAATTCAAGCCAAAAAATGACTTAATTCTTGGTGAAATAGAAAATTCTTGATACTTAAAATCAATAGCACTAACTAGAGTAAAATAAGTCAGAATAACTATCCTTCCAATAGACAACAAGGTATCGTCAACCATACTCTGGAATGTGTATAGACGTTACTGTCTGTGTTGAATCCATTTTCAATCTTTCACAGCACAGCACCGAAGAGGAAAGACTGTCACACTACTGCTCACTAAGCCATTTATGCATGAAGATGAAGAAACTAAAACAAACAGGAAGCAGTCAAGAACCAAGAAGTTCTCTGCTTGCATTAATAATACCTCAACTGTAGAAAAAGACATTCAGTATAAAATGAAAACTTAACTTCATGGTGTACCCCATACACCCTTAGTATTCATAAAATGAAATCGAATGGAAGAACTGTTTTTTATAAAAAGTTGAAGTCCCATGCAGAATTATTTCCGCAGAAGTTCAACACAGCATTGAAATGCTCCAAGTGTACATCATAAAGTTCACAATTTCCAGTTACAGATACTGGGGCATCACAGCACGTGAACGTTACTAGTGGGTCACAATGTATTATTGAGTTTCCCTGATAAGTTTTGTTATCTAAACACAAAGGACAACCCCTAATCCCTAACCACATAAGCAGATAGTAGCTTGGGTTCTGAAACAGCAGACAGTTTATACAAATAGACATGGCTGCTACACATTCAAAAACTGAAAGCTGTACATATGTGTATACACACACACATACACACTCACAGAATATTTTTAAACAAAAATATCCCAGAATACTGGGTTGTATAAGGTATTATAGCTATTGTGATTTATATACTCAAGGTGGCTGCTCCAAATTCCACTGGAAATTCCCAGTTATATCTAAGTGATTGGCTGAAAATAAGTTATCAATTAAAAGTAAAATGCCAGAAAGTTCACCAAAATGATCAGTTTAAAGGTGACAAAAACCACATCATAGGACACCAGATATTCTCATCCTTTAAAGTTAGTATCTATTAACTTACTTACAGCTAAACTATTCTTTGAACTGTTCTCCCAGTTAACATCCTCTAGACCAGTGGTTCTCAGCATGTGGGTCACGACCCCTTTGAAGGGGGTAGAATGACCTTTCACAGGGGTTGCCAAGATCATCAGAAAACATAGATATTTACATTGCAATTCATAACAGTAGCAGCTACAGTTATGAAGTAACAACAAAAAAAATAATTGTATGGTTGGGGGTCAGCACAACATGAGGAACTGTATTAAAAGGCCACAGCATTAGGAAGGCTGAGAACCACGGTCTAGGCTGAATTATCTAAAGTGGAAGGGCAGCTGTCCAGCACACATAGAATACGGGTTGAATTTTAAATTCTAGGTTCAGTTTATACAAACAGACATTCTAGAGTGGGGCAGAAGACAGAAAGTGAAAACTTTGCCATCTGGAGTGCATATGGTAGCTTTATTGGTCTTATGCAGATTATCAACTTAGTGAGCCTTCTTTTACTACAAGTTAGTGACTAATAAAGTTACCTTTACAAAATTTATCCAAGGGCCAGCAACATGGCTTAGTGGAGAAAGGTGCTTGCTGCCAAGCCTGAGACCTGGACTTGATCCCCAGGACCCAAATGTTAGGAGAGAACCAACTCTTATAGGATGTCTACTGACCATGTCTACTCGCCTCCCTCCCAATAAACGAATTTAAAAAATTTTTAAATCTTTAAAATACAATGCATCTCAATAAAGCTCACTGCTTCAATCCATTTGTGTACTCTTCAAAAGCAATCAGCTGTGACTGTATGGTGGACAGTGCAGTTGAGCTGCATACAAAGACAGTATTTTAACTGGAAAGAAGTTACAGACACAATGAAAAATGTTTAAAAATGGACCAAAAGATGAAATTCAAGAAATCAACACTACAATAAATTACCTGTTTTATTTCCTTCTCCTATCTACCACAGTGACTTGGGCAGTGACATAAAAGGCAGACAGAGACATATGATAGGTGGATTTTCTCTTTCAATGTAAGCTTTGGATTTCAATCCTACATTTGAATCTAAGAACTGTTAACGTCACAACACATTTTCCATTCTTTTATCAGGTATTTAAAGAAATACTTGAGATTAAAAGTAAAGTCCAACTTTCAGATGATGTTTTCTAAGTATCTCAGCAATGCCCAGTATGAAGTCCTCTATGTCTACAACATAATTTACCTCATGATTAAGTTTAACTCTTATGTTCTGTGCTGGGTTACCCCAGCTGTTAAACTGGCCTTACACAGCTGCTCACCAAGAATTCAGCCGATGATTAATATAGCTGTACCTTTAAGTCAACTATGACAAAAATGGCATTGTAATTACAGGTATTTCAATCATGCAAGAATCCTAATCTCACATGATGACAGGGAGAGGCTGAAACAACTTCAACTACATCTTCCAGTTTTCAAAATCAATGTAAAAATCTAAAGTCTGTCATTTAAATTACTTTTATAAGCAAGCTTAAGCATAAATAACTCATCAACTTTTCAGCTAAAATATTACCTATAAATCATTTATTTCTCCTGCAAAAGTCCTAGACTGTTTGCAGGCCAGGAAGTCACACTATTCTGTGTCTGCAGAAAGTGTGTGTGTGTGTGTGTGTGTGTGTGTGTGTGGTGTGTGTTTGTGCATGTGTGTACACCTTTAAAACATAAATAAAGGAATTTAAGTATTTACTCTAAATGAAATAGTTTAAATATACAATAAAGCTAGAGAAAATAATTAATTTAGGGTTTCATTCCTGGATGAACTGATAGTCTCATAAATCTCAACATTAATTTTATAGCAGACATCTGAGTTTTCATTTCTTCAATAAATAAAACACTAATTAGCTATCAAAAAGATAAATTAACTCAATTTCTGTGATCCCCCAGTGCGCTAGTGTAGAGAGATCTTGGAAGTCAAGAGGAAGAAGTCAGAGGCTATGGAAATACAGCTTGGCTGGGGAAGTGTTTGCTATGCACACATGAGCACCCAGAAGTCAAGCCCCAGCCGCCATGTTTACATTTATAAAGAAGGTGGGCCCAGGCATCTAAAATCCTAGTGCCCAACAGGAGAGAGAAGGATCCCAAGGCTTGCTGGCTAGCCAGTCTAGCAAAGTCCAGGTTCAGTGAGACACCTGCCATCCATCTCTAGCCTCTACATAAGAAAAGGCAAGCAGGATGGAGAGCATAGATAATACAACATCCTATAGCATACACAGTCCTGAAGACGGTCACTATGGGTGTTCCCGTCTTCACACACTGCAGGAGGACCCTAACACTGTTTACTCTGAAAGGTAGAGACTACATCCTCTTCACTTAAAAACTTACCAGACTTTTCTGTTCTTTAAACATCTTTAAACATTCTGTCCTTTAGAACACCCTGTGAAAGTCTAGGTTGTCATAAAAAAGATTCAGCTTGCTTTTCACACTGATGTGCTGTGCCCAAGTGACCCGAGATCACAAAATAAAGTCCAAGGTAGCTTAGGTAAGAAGAATATACATGGATAAGGCCTGAGACTGAATGATGGGAAGAACACAATTCAGCCTCTAGGGTTCTCAGACCCACGGCTTCACCTCTAGCTCCACTCTGACTTGTACAAACAGAATGAATGTGTGCTGTGAAATGTTCTGTATGGCAAATGTGTTGCTAATAAAACACTGATTGGCCAGTGGCTAGGCAGGAAGTATAGGCGGGACTAACAGAGAGAAAAAAAAGAGCAGGAAGGTGGAAGGAGACACTGCCAGCCGCCACCATGACAAACAGCATGTGAAGATGCCGGTAAGCCACAAGCCACGTGGCAAGGTATAGATTTATAGAAATGGATTAATTTAAGATATAAGGACAGTTAGCAAGAAGCCTGCCACGGCCAAACAGTTTGTAAGCAATATAAGTCTCTGTGTTTACTTGGTTGGGTGAGCGGCTGTGGGACTGGCGGGTGACAAAGATTTGTCCTGACTGTGGGCCCGGCAGGAAAACTCTAGCTACAAATGTGTAATGTGCCAGTGGATAAAAACATAAACAAAAACAATGGGTAACAAGTATACAGCTCCATTATGATATGGTACCTACACAGTCTACACTGTGATATGGTATCTACACAGTCTACACTGTGATATGGTATCTACACAGCCTTCACTGTGATATAGTACCTACACAGTCTACACTGTGATATGGTATCTACACAGTCTACACTTTGATATGGTATCTACACAGCCTTCCCTATGATATGGTATCTACACAGTCTACACTGTGATATGGTTTCTACACAGCCTTCACTGTGATACAGTACCTACACAGTCTACACTGTGATATGGTGTCTACACAGTCTTCACTGTGATATGGTACCTACACAGCCTTCACTGTGATATGGTATCTACACAGTCTACACTGTGATATGGGATCTA